>ML824632.1:12640-33562 GCA_009831015.1 Picea engelmannii | reverse complement strand
GACCGAAAAAGGGGTAAACTACCGTCGGACGGACGTGACTTCAAATTTCAGTTTAACGAGCGTGAAAGGTCACAAGATCGCTCGACAATCTTTTCATGTTTAGAGGGTCTGAAAAGGGCTTAAAAGGAGACCCATTATGTTTTGGGAGCCCGGAGGGTAAGTCAAAGAGTGAAAAATACCCATGCAAATGAGGCTCAAATTCGTATTCAGAAAAGACTATACAGACTCCCGAGCCTACTATGTTGTCAGAAGCGGCATGGACACCATAATGCAACCAGGAACTACCTAGGGCATCCATGTTTTGGTAAGCTCTACCACCAAGTTGCGACACTTCTAGAGCAGAGATGACGGTTTCATGCCACAAACGGGTGGGATCGATCCTATATTGTAAGAACAAAAGGCAACGAGATGCAACAGTGGGGATGAAATCCTACCCTATATGCTCAAGTTGATTTTTGAATTTTTTTTTTTTATGGACCGTCTATGTATTTTTTTTATTTTTTGAAACTCGAGGAAAATTGTCCCAATACATGATCAAATCCCTCCCATATAACTCCTGAACCACTCGAAATGGTTTTTGGTATAAAGAAACTGATAAAGGGGCCCAAAAAAGTGACAAAAAGAGGCCAAAAAGTCTATAAATAGAAACTGGCAGCTCATTATCACCATTGCTGATTTGGAAATTGACTCTGGAGCCAAAAGACCCCATTTGCCAAAGATCGTGATTCCAGGAGCTATAGTGGACGAAACGGACTTCTGCTTGGACCAAGTAAGTACAAACTCCCTTATATTGCATTTCAATACTTCATTTATTGTTTTTTTTTTAGTTTGGGGGTGGGCTTCGACCTTAAAGAGGTCGGCCCTAGGAAAACGCGGGTTGTCCAGGTACAGCCCGCGGGTACCCGCGCGCAGAACCAAAGCTGCGTGCAGGTACCCGCGACTGTCGCCTCGACAGCCCGTGGGTACCCCCCGCATGATGACAAACCCAATGTAACTAAGTATTGATGCCCTCATTTTTTCCTTGTGGTTTTGGCAGGATGTATGTTCAGTGGAGGGAGAGGGAACACGAGGCCGCCAATGAGGCAGTGGCTGCAGATCTGAACGTCATGGCCGTGCTGACGCAGTTTGGCTTGGTAAAAATTTTCTTATGTCCATTTATGCGTGCTCAACCCAGGCTACTGAATGCCTTGGTTGATTATTGGCACCCAGATGCAGAGGCCTTCATGATAGAGGGGAAATCCTTGGTGCCCACCATCGAGGATATCTACTTTTTGACGGGCCTCTCGAGGAGAGGGGAACCCGTCAATTTTCATACTTTTCCTGCGGGGCCGAGAAAAGTCTCAGAATTGATAGAGGAGTACTGTGAGGCTGGGACCGATCAGAGATCTTCATCGGTTCCCGTGAGTAGGATTACCAACCTCGCTCTCCAGACCATTTTATCACTTATCGGGTGAATTACCGGCTCTGCGGTCGTGCACCAGGCTTCGCGCACATAGATGAACTGTGCAATTCAGTGCATGAATGCAAAAAATTTTGACTGGAGTACCACACTACTGGCAAGCATGACAGGTCAGCTGACAGCTTGCAGACAGCGGACACACAGGAACTTCGGGTTTGGGACCATCCTGTGTTCATTCTTCTTTGAGAGAGTTCCATGTTTCAGTCCTCGGCTGACAGTACGAGGACATCTGGCAACTTTCCCCGCAGTGTGAAGATGGGCAGCCTTGTTGCCGCGACAGGGTGGTGGAAGGACCATAAAGGCCTTCAACAACGACTTCTTTGCGTGGCTGTCGCGACAGATCCCAGCTATCGAGGATTACCCATATGCAGGGATTGATTTTTCCAGAGATTCGGCGGTACCAGTGCCTCCTAGTGAGGAGCGAGGGGAGATGGGTAAGTCTCCACCTATCTAGTTTTTTTTGTTTGCATATGTAATCTTTATGTCTTTTTGATATATATATCATGTTTTTGTATAACAGAGTTTTTGATGGGTGAACATTGTGTTGTGTGCAGATGTGGGACCCGTGCGACCTGCCGATTATGCTCGGAACATGCGTCGCCCACGGCCAGAGGCCGTAGCTGCCGCTGTCGGGGGAGAAGCAATGGCAGGGAACCTCCCAGCAGGGGAGGCCGAGAGGGTTCTTAGGCGGATTGAGTGGCACTTTACTGCGCTCACTCGCACAGTTCCCATGGCGGAGATAGAGGACTTGCCACCCTCTTTGCAGACTCATATTGTGGGGGTACCTCGGACATGGGTCCGATTGTTTAGGCGTTTGGGTCAGGTTGTATTTGAGTATATTAGGGCCCATAGGCCCTGAATAGACTTGTAGACTTTTATGTGCCACGAGCACTGATATGTATCTATTTTTTGAGGGCATAAGCCCCAGTGACTCGTTATGGTTCCCATTTATTGAGGCGCTTGCGCCCATCTATGTACTCTGAGGATTTTATCATGTTTATATATTGATTTTTATTTCTTTTCATGTCTTATGGATTATGTGTACCCAAATGTATTTACATGTGTGTGATCATGATATTTTTATATGTGAGCAAGATGCCAATCTAAAATGTGATTAGCTAGAGTATTTGTGATTTTATTTAGACTCCTAGGAACATGAAAATATGTGATATAATCAAAGTTGCGTTCCAAGAGACGTACCCTAAGGAATCATCGGTGTAAAGTGGGGTCATGCACTCGGTATATTCTGTTTAGCTGCGACACAACCAGTTGAGCGTCTAGATAGACCCGGAGATGAGAGATACCCAATGACAAAGTGTCACGAAGCAACTCAATAACTGCACTATACTCAGCAACATTATTTGTGGTGTCGCCTAAGCATATCCCTCTGGAAGATAACAACTGACCCTGTGGTGTAAATATTACCCAAGCTGCGGAGGCAAGCCTCTGCATGTCTCGACTAGCACCATCCGCATACCCAATGAACATCTCGGACTCACTTGACATCTTCCATAGTGACGAAAGATAACATCAATGACATGTCCATAACACGTTTTTCAAAAGAAATGTAAAAAAGTAATAGCACAAGGACTATACATATGGTACAAAACGTTACCCATAGTGACCTTTCTATGAGTAATACTTCTTGAGGTAGAGCCCATTTCTAGGCTATGCCAAAGCATTCCCTTCAAAATCAACCAGACGATAAGCACCCTTTTTTAAAACCTCATTAATAATGAAGGGTCTGAACCACATGGGTTTAAACTTGACTGCCCCTAGGGGGTCCTTATCTTGGTCGTAAACCAGGACAAGGTCGCCCTCAGAAAAAATCTGAGGACAAACGGACCTATCATATTGACACTTGACCTTATGTTTATGAGCCTCATTGGCCAGGGCCGCATCGCGACGCTGTTCATCAAGCTGCTCAAGGTGTACTAATCGTTCTTCAAGTGGAGAAGTGTCTGGCAATAACTGTACTTCCAATTTCAGAGATGGAATTTGACATTCGATGGGAAAGACTGCCTCCAGCCCGTAAATGAGCTGGAAACGTGAGAAACTGGTTGCAGTCTTAACTGATGTTCGGTAATCCCATAATGCCGAGTATAACATCAAATGCAAGTTTGGCTTGGATGATTTGATGGTTCGTTGTAGCATTGTCTTAAGCATTTTGTTAATAGCTTCCACCTGCCCATTGGCTTGGGGATAGTAAGGTGAGGAATGTTCTTTCTGTAACCCAAGCTTTGATGTTAACTCAGACATAATTTGGTTCTGAAAGTGACTTCCATGGTCAATGACAATCTCTCTCAGGACGTCGAACCGTGCTATAATCTGGTTAAATAAGAAGAGAGTTTCAGTCTCTCCATCATCTTTAAACGTTGGCATAGCTTTGACCCACTTGGTAAAGTAGTCGACAGCTACGATGATATAGCGGTGCCCCCTTGCTGACAGGGGGTTGCTTGTAGTGTAATCAATCCACCACTTTGTGAAGGGACCAACTGTGATGACAGGAAACATAGGAGCGGGATGTGCCCTCATCTTCCATGAGAAGATTTGGCTCGGATGGCACTTCTTGATCGACTCGATACAATCTTTAATAAGTGTGGGCCAGAAGTAACCTACTCGTAAAATCTTTTGGGCTGTTGCCAACCCAGATAAATGACTGCCACAAGCTCTTGTATGACAATCGTTGAGCACTATGATGGCCTCCTCATGAGTGAGACATCGACGCAAGATACAGTCCACACCTCTCCGATACAACGTATCATTGAGTACGAGATAGTTCTTGGCCTGATGGCGTATCCGTCGATGCTCATCACGAGAAGCAGAGGTGGGGCACTTCAATGTCTGGAGATAGATCAGTATATCTCCGTACTAGGGGTCTGACGATTCGATCAAAAACATATCCCCCCAGATAGGTGATTCCTCAAGCACAACGTCACCTGACTCAAACGGAAGTTCCGAGATATGTTTTGCGAAGACCAACAACTTTTTGGACTTGGATGAAACGAAGTCTAAGTCGAATTCTTGGAGGATTACCATCCATCTAATTATTTTTCCACCGATAAATCGTCATGTCAACATGTACTGGAATGGATATATGAGAGCTACGACGGTGGTCTTGCGAAACAGAACATAGTCACGGAACCGTTGAACAGCATGAATTGCTGCCAACGCAAGTTTTTCGAGATGAGTATAATTAAGTTCCGGTCCTACGAGGCCTTGGCTCAGGTAATAGATCACGTATTCAGAAAATGAATCATCTTCCTGAACTAAAACCATACCTATGGTTGACTCTGCGGCAGCCAGATATAATAGGAAATCCTTGTTATAATTCGGTGCTCGTAGCAGAGGTGCGGTTGTAAGAGCGTGTTTCAATGCGTCGAAAGAACATTGCGTTGCTTCGTCCCAGAAAAAGGGAACATCTTTCTTCAGTAAATGCATGAATCCCTTGGTGATTTCGGCATAGTTGGCGATGAAGCGTCGTAAGAAGTTCGCTTTGCCTTGAAGACTTTGAAGTTGTAAGATTGTGCGTGGGGCGGGCAACTGGATTATCACCTCCACCTCAAGGGGATCGACCATGATCCCTGTGGTTGACACTATGAAACCTAACAAACGTCCTGACGTGACACAAAAGCTGCACTTGTTGGGATTCAAGTGAATCCTGAAGTAGCGACAGCGTTCAAATATTAGTCGTGATGCTAAATCATCTAGATAGGCCTCGACTATATGTTTGAGGTCGTGAAATGCAAAAGACATGGCCCGCTGGAAAGTGGCTCAAGCATTCTTGAGACCAAAAGGCATATTGCGATAGGCGAGTGTACCCCATGGACAAATGAATGTCGTTTTGTGTTGGTCCTCAAGTTTGATTTGGATTTGATTGTAGCCTGAGAAACCATCCATGAACGAAAAGGCTTCACAATCGGCACATTCATCAATGATCTGGTCGATGAATGGGGTTGGATAATTATCTTTTGGACATGCCTTATTCAAATCATGGAAATCAGTACATACACGAATCGTGCCTTGTTTTTTATCGACCGACATGGGATTTGACACCCATTGAGTCAAATGAATAGGGTATATGAACCCAGCCTTGAGCAATTTCTCAACCTCTGTCTCAATGGCTGCTGCTTTCCTAGGATTAACTGGACAAAGTTTTTGTCGAACAGGCTTAGCATCTGGATACATTGTTATTTCGTGTTCAACTATTTTTGGATCGATGCCTGGCATTTCCTCATAAGACCAGGAAAAAATGTCGTGGAATTCTTTAAAAAGATCCGTGTAAATCTGAATCTCTTCGGGGGAACAATCCGCTCCGACGAAGACATTCTCCACAACGCCAAGGTTTCGGGAGATGTTGATAGGTGTAGTGGCAGCGATAGTCACCATATTTCCCTCAGCGTAAATTTTCTGTGTAGCTAAGAGGTTAATGGGACATGGCTGATCTCCCGTCATGGTGATGGTGAATTCTCCTGCCTCGATCCGACTTAACTCTGGGAGGAAATATGATTTTTGATGAAGATCTTCCCAAGGTTTGTCAGGACTAGTCATTGCTTCGATTACAGCTTCGTCAGAAGGCAAGACTAAGTCTAATGAATCAGTGGTAGCAAGAGAACCCTGAGCCCAAATAGGCTCAAGAAGTGGATCCAACTCTTGTGCAGGATTCGGATCAGGAGTAGTCGAAGTTTTCTAGACTAAAGAGTATGCTACTTCAGCGGCTGACAAGGGCATGGACATACTAGCGTGCCATGTCTCATCCATCGTGGCTGATGGGGAAGGAAGAATCCATGGATCCTGAAAGTAAGTCGTGCGGAATGAAGAAACATGGAAAATATCAGCCTTGTGATGAGTTGATATAAACTTGACATCGCCATGAGGAGGTGGGTAATCGAAAGTACCCATCAAAGATGGACACAAACCAACTCCTATGTTAATGACACCGGCTTGAGTATTATCTACCATGGGAACTGTGGATGCCCCCAAGGCTGGGTCAGGTCAATAGAAAGACAACTGATCAATGATCACTAGACGGCCTTCATGTGGAAACAATAAGACTCGGAAAACTGTAGTGACCACCGCTTGCATAGCATAAGTCCAACTACGACCTAATAAGAGATTGTAGTCGATGGGATCATCGACTACTTCTACTTCGACACACATGGTCTTTCCCCCTAACTGCACAGGGAAAGAAGGAATGATGCCATGTGGTCGGAAAGAATGACCATCGAACGCAGTGAGGAGAGTAGGTGATGGAGACAACTCAGGCTGGCCAATGGCTTTCCATCATGCTAACGACATAACGCAAGTCGAAGCGCCCTCGTCGACCATCGTGCGGAAGATATTCCGTGTAAAAAACATTCGTGGGATGAACCACTACTATCTGAAACGCGACGTGATAAGGCAGACGAGGTTTCAAGTCAGTCGTATCTAACATGATGCTACCCGGGTTACAAGTCTCATTAGATCCTAAAGCAGTCAACAAGGCTTTCCTCTGAGCGGGGCAACTTTGGAGGACCTCCAAAGCGGACATAGCACAAGGGGTTTGGGATAAATCTTCCACCACAGAGTAGTTTTGGTCGGCCCTTGCATTTGGATTGTGAGAATCTCTCTTAAATGCACCCTTTGGAATGTGTGTCATTGTTTCACCCAATGTCTTCTCGATCTGTAGAGGAAGAGATGGGATCTCGACTTCTTTGCCCTTCTCAGAGGTGCTTGGTTTCCTATACTCGTGCGCTCTAGTCGTTATTAAAGCATCACTTTTAACCATGTATACGTTTGCGGAAGAGGAATTGTTTGGGGGAGGGAAGGTTTCTTGGCTGCCCCCTTCGGCACTTGTAGAGGCTTGAGTTAAATATTGCCCATGCTGAAAGAGATTAGTCAAAACGGCTTGTTGTTGCTGTGTGACAAACGTCTGGGCCTCCGCAAGCCAAGGGCATAGATAGGTCGGGTGGTCTTCCACACATAAGTTGCACGGATACCTCGCCTTCCTCTTTTCCGTGGTGCCCTCGCCAGCATTATCAGTTGGTTTCTTATCCCCCTTACCCTTCTTGCGTTGTTTTTTCTTCCCTTCCGGTTGTTGGGTGGCCTTTGGGTTAGTCGTCTGTATGGAATGTACTACCGACATTTGGGTAGGAGGAGCAGCCAGAGTAGTAGTCTGGCTAGCCGCGGCGTGTTGTATAGATATTTGTTGCAATTTTTTTGTCAATTGCTCAGCGGGCTCAGTTTGTGCCGAACCAACCATACCGTCGGTATGTGGTCCGGCTCTCTATCTAGTTTTATCCAGTATCGATCATGGTGCATCCGGCAGGATGTTGTACAATAGACCAGACTGAGAATAGATAAGCTCAAACTATTGAGCCCTCATGATGGCATCTTCCTCGGAGAAAACCCCTGAAGTTGCGACGTCTTTGGATAATTGCGGTACTAAAGACTTAAGGAACCACTCAAGCAAGAATGCTGGTGGAACTGGTACTTTGATAAGACTCTTTCGGTGTCACCACTCTCGAATATGATCCAAGATATGGTCCGTTGTCATCTGCTCGAAATTGGCTAGCAATTTTGTGTCGGCGTCGTATCTTACAGGTAACTGGAAATGGTTAAGGAAGGCCATCGCCAGTTCGCCAAAAGAAGAGTATCATGAACGATCAATCTCTATGTACCATTTTGCGGCACTCCCAATAAGAGTGCGTTGAAACAATCGCAACTGGACGGAGTCATCTTTCAGTGAGTTAGATGAACACCAAAGGTGGAAAGTAGTCACGTGATCACCTAGATATTCGTTAGGCTTGGCCTCGAACTTTGGAATGTTCGAAGGAAACTTTGTTGGCATAGGAGGCCAACGTGGATCGTGACAGATAGGATCATTTAACAACCGTGTCAAATCTGGCAAGTGTAACGTCGCTAGGAATGGTAGTTTGGGTTGTTGCTGATAGCCTGGAAAAAGGGGTCCTGGAGTTTGACTGGCACCAAGTTGCCAGGAAAAGTTTGGCTATTGGCCCGGGTTCTGGTAGAAACCATGGCCCTGACCAGCGTAAGGGTTTTGCATCTAAGGAGACATCATCGGCTGATTCCCCATAAAGGACATAGGATGTTGGGCATTCATCGCGTTTGGCGGACTTTGGGAAGGATTACCCCATGTCGGTCCTGTTGGGAGAGGCATAGCAGCCTGTCCGGGGTTCCATTGACTGTGGAAAGAATTACCCCAGAACGGCATTCTAGCAGAGGGAACAGATCCTTGTGAGTTCCAAGGTCCTGTTATATGTTCCCCCGGCGTAGGAATAGTACCCTGTGTCGGAGTGGACTGTCCAAATATGGGAGTGCCCCCAGATGGGAAAGCAGTGGGTGTGAAGGTGTTGTTACCAAATGTCTCGTTCCAAACAAATGGTGATGAACCTACCGGCTGATTTTACGCAGGTGGTCCTTGACTCCCAGCTCCAAGTGAACTCGTGTGTGAAGGCTGCCCGGCGGTCTGCTGATGCGGACCACTGAGCGACGGGGACGAAGGAGGAATACAACCTCCAACGTGAGGAAAAGCATTGAAAGGGACAGGAATTCCCCCAAGTTGACCTTGCAGAGGAGCGTTAGATCTCCCTGCCCCCAGACCCAAAGTCCGTAAAGTGGAGTGAGTGAGTGCAGGACTTGTTCCTGAACTAGGCATACTGTATGAAAACGGAGCGCCTGTCGCACTAGGTGTGAAGGGATTGGTGGCTGCCGCAATAGATGGGATCGGTCCACTTTGCGACGAAGTTACAGTTGGGGCCATGGTGGTCCGGACCACCGACAAAGGCAATTTAGGAGAAGCTTCTCCTGTGGTAGCAACGGTGGTGGGAATGGAAGAGATCCCAGAGGAAGTAACAGCGTTTGGTTCCATAACTGTGTGAGGCACTGACAGGCGTTCGTAAAATTGAATTGGCACAATAATGCCCAGCCAAGTATCAGTGGTTGGGGTTTCAACCGAGCCAATATTGGCGGTCGATTCCTCCGGTAGTTGTTCGGGCTCAATGGTTGGTAACCCGGTTGCTTCGAAAGGCCCTTGTTGGTCTAGCTTCCGCCTCAATGGTGGCAGGGGTGGCTCAAGTATAACCGACGGCAGGCCCAGAAGCCTTCATGACTGGCGGAGCTCTGAATCCTCCACTGTGTGAGAATATCCACGACACGCTAAGGTATTCTACACGTGAAAACAGTAACACACACTAAAAATAAGCCCCTATGAGATAAGACAAGAAAACACTAACTATTTTGAAGAACAGTTACAACAACCAACACTAGAGAAACTTACCAGTGCAAGTGCAACTCGAATACGGAAGCACCCTCCGGGTATAATCTACAAAGCGTGGCTTGATGTCTATCCTAGGTACCATGGTATACCCCCACAGTCACCTGTGTATGTCCCTAGAAAAGATTGGAAACTAGTTTGCCAACACGTGAACAGTCACCATGCGGCTACAGTCGATAGTCAGGTAGACCACAATGAGCAGGGTATCAAGTCTGAAACCTATCAAGGGTATCTTGAGAAAATGGTTCGAAAGACAACTGAGGACCTCGAATGGATTCGAGACCCACGAAGCTCTGTGGCAAATGAAAACGACGGAATCCCTCAACAAATCCTCGATATGTGTTCTCCACTACGTTCGGTCCAGCTTTGGAGGGTTTATCACCACTACCTTTCCTTACGCGACCTCGTGTTTAGCCTCTGTGTTAGAGGGGGGTCCCAGATAACTTTCCGTAACTGGACTTCTACACTCCCTATGACAGACTCCAATGTTTGGTTTGAGTGGCCTTGGAGACTTTACTCTCCAACCTATTCCAAGGCCCTAGTCCTGAGCTAGTGTATGAACCCTACAAACAAAAGTCTAATAGTTTTTAATTAGCATTGCTTTTAATGGGATTTTTTACGTCACAAGGTATGAAGGTGAAACTGATGGTGTGTAAAGACTCAAAGCAAAATGAACAAGAAATGCTTGGAAACAAAAACTTTTACGAAAATGAAAAACCAGGAAATTTCAACAAGAAAGACTTCTTTTCTTTTTGAATTTTCTAAGATTTCATGCAGAAAAACATCAAGGAGTTTCGCTCAATCTGCGAGCTACTCATGCGCTAAATGCACTGCAAAACTTATGAAAAAGACTTCTTCCTAGCTACTGATGCAACAACACAATCTTCAATCCAAGAAGAAAATGAAAAAGAGAATTTTTTTTTTATTTAATTACAAAATGAAGCAAAAAGGGAAAATGTCGACAAGCACAAAACCAAGAAAACAAAATAAAATTCTGGCTTAAAGCGTAGATCGCGAAGAACCAGAGAAAAGATGCTCAAAGGCAATCAAGAAAGCATCGATTCTAACACTTGTCTAAAAACCATAAAACAAATGTTTCCTTTTGTCTTTTCTATCAAAACATCAACTAAGCAAAACACAGGCTAAGGATAAGAGGTCCTAACCTGCTGACTGTGTAGCCCCAGACTAAAACCCCTGAGAGGAACACTTCTCACCACAGGAGGGGATGAATTCCCCACCTAGGCTGAAAAGCCACCAATCAAGCCCGCGACTGTTACTGAAACAGTACGTGTGCAAACGTGTGCTGAGCTATAACAGTGTGCGGGTGCCCGCGGGCTAACCTTGAACAGGCCACGGGTTTGTATAAAAGATAAGATAAAACCAAACACAGACAGCCCAGACCTGAAAAAGGCCTCTGGTATTGACAACCAGGGTCTCTTAAAGGCTTGGATGCTTCTTTTTCAACAGAAAAACAAAAATAATTGCAAAAAGAAAACAAACGCAATAAAGCAAACTGAGACAAGACAATGAACCAGCGAGACCCAGACAGGATCCAGAAAGCCCCCTGAGAATGTAAAATTCTGAAAGGGAAGAGGAGACTGCCTCTTAAGCTTTCTGAGTCTTACACGCTACTGAAACCACTACAGCAAGCGTTCAAATATGGGCTATAGAAGGTTAGGGCGTGGGTTACACGCGTGCAGGCCTTCTGCAGGCCGCGTGTACCTCTGTGTGTCTCGATAATAAATGTCAAGCACAGTCAAGGAAAAGCTGGTATTAATGAGCAGGTTCCCTGCTAGCTATGACCTAACAGAAAACAGACAAACAAAGAAGCAAAAAATATAATTCTTTGAACTACCCAAAAACCTCAATGAAATTCGGAACCCTAAGAGTAATATCCCCAGTGGAGTCGCCAATTCTGTTGTTGGGAAATAATACCCTACAGACTAACAAGCTAGGGATAAACTTGCATGTAGATCATGACCCTCAAGAACTCACTTTTCACCTATCACCCCAACACTCAAACCCCTTTTTCACACACAAGCATGGAAAAGACCTACTAACTTTTTTATCGACATTTGATGTAGATCCTCCATTGCGCTTTATCCACTTGCTCTCGCTTCTCCTTCCAAAGACAATCCTGCAATCAAGACAAAACACTACACATGCATGCTATTTTTCTACCTAAGGGTTAGAGATTAAGCATAAATCAAATAAAATGTATATCACTCGCGCATTGGGACGGGAAAAGTATTCTTTTTATTAATCTCAAGATGAATCAACTTACAATGATGATAGAGACCGGCCACCATTCCTCGATCCTGATCCTGGGCTCCTCCTCTTCTTTGTCCTCCAACTGATTTGCTTTAATTCTCCTTAAGCTTGAGGAAAGGCTAAAGGGTTGGGACAAATGGATTCGGCAATTGGGCAGAGTTTCTTCGCTATCTTTTTCCTTCTTCAAATAGTACCCCTACCCCTCCTTTTATAGGCTAGAAGGAGCTAGGGTTTTAGACAAACTCTCAGCCATGCATGGCTGGGAGTTTCAGTTAACTGACCCAAATCTTTTCGTCCCGTAGGAAACTTTCCTATTTTTGTGCTTTTGTTAGGTAAACGCGGGCTGTAGTAGGCCAACCAGCGTTCCAACGCATGCAGTAGTGATCCTGTCAGCGTTCCAACTCATGCAGTAGTAGGTTAGGGCGCATTTTTTCTTGATTTAAGAGGTTTTTGAAGAGTTTATTCAGCATGGCTTTGGCAAGGAATGGATATGAGTAGGCCTGATGCCAGGTAATAATGTATGGTGCAATTTAGGGTTATAACACCTTCTTATGTTGCGTCTTGGACTAGTTGTCCTGAGAGTGGCCATATTTTCTCTATCCCTTGTTGCGTGGGTTGGGGCCACCTTTTCCCTACTTTGGTTGTGAGGAGTTTGTAGATCCAAACTCTCACCTCTTCTGCTTAAATTTCTGCTCAATATTGACAGCATATCTATAATTCGTACCCAATGAGGTAATGTCCAAAAACTCCAGTTATGTTTGAATTTATCTATGCAAACAGTCGTGGTATTTGAGCACCATATGTCACTCAGATTATTTGATACCCAATTTGGTGCACAGGGTGTGGAAAATATTGGTGAAATCTAGTACTATCTGGTCCCTTTGTTAACGCAGGGTGATCCATCTGGTGTAATGGTCCTCGTAGCTTCCAATAGGGTAGTATTGTTCTTTAATGACATCCCAAAAGGAATACCATGTAGGGGAAACCACAAATATTCTATATTTATCTTTGGCCCTTTTCTTAGAGTAAGTATCCCACCAGTCCTTAACATGGGGGATGGCCTTGAGGAGTGAAAAATTAATCTTTTCCCTATCTAAAAAATTGTAGACCAAAAAACACCCTTCGAGCAGATTCAACCATTTATCTACAGCATCTGCATATATCAGTCCTTCAAATAATGGAATATCCAAATTTACATATACCTTGAAGGGGTTTGCATGGACGCTTGAAGAAGATGTTTCTCTTGTGGGCAGTCGTCGAAGGATTTGCACAAAGTTTTCCATCATTTCATTCCTTTGTCATGCAAGGGATTCCTCGAGCAACATTTTAAAAGGATCTCCTACTCCATCATCTTTATTTTCTTCTCCCATGGGTTTTTTTCGGGCTCGGTGCGACCGATCTTGCAACGGATCGACTGGTTCGAGTCCCAACTTCTTGTACCCAGATCTTGTCGGGGATATGCACAAAGAAAAATAAATGAAGAGCATACCACTCTGATACCATTGATATGGATTTAGGAGCGGAATGAACTGATTAATAGATTGAATACAATAAACATAGAGATATGAATAACAACACATATATCTAGTGAACAATATCTTCTATTGAATAAATGAAATAGGTTGAAACTGTAAAAATGAAGAACTGAAACACTTGCTCAAATGGTGGTAGATATCTTTGAGAATAGATGTGGCTTCTACGTGCATCTGTCTGAGAAAAATGATTACAATGAGACTTCGAATGATTTTTTAACATTACTCTTGAATGCCAAAACCCTAGACATCCAAAAACCTAACCCTAGAAGATAAAACACCAAAAGTTATGTGGGCCTTGTTGAGGGGTCCTAAATCCCTTTAACTCAACATTATGAACCAAACCCACCACTGAGGCCCAATTAGACTCTGCGGCATTTAATGATGGAATGGTTCTCCAGATATTGCGATCCAGCCAATTAATTGATGGGCTTTACGTAGTGATTGACAGGATGTCTTCTTGTGAAAGTTCCTCCTTCAGTTCGAACGTTCTCTTTTTGTATTTTCTCTTATAGGTGGGATAAATAAAAGATAAATGCTGGTATAAACTAGTTGGGTAACAAAGGGGAAAGGAATTAACTATTGAATAAGGTTGAATTCAGGATAACCCTCATACTCAATCATGCAGACAATGATTCTTACACCTACAACAAGCCTAGTACTAATACATTAACTTGTTGGTGTTCCAATTGTTGACTGAGATACGATTATTAGAAAAAGACATACATGAAATAAACGATGGAAAGAAAAATAGTTTCCTTAGCTCTAATCATTGATCACACATTAACACAATGATTTACTTTTCATCATTAAAGACAAGAACTATAAAAAAATTGAAACGGGTAACTTATCAACATATTAAGAGGCTCTTACTCATTACAGCATTCATTCATGAGATAAAATCATAAATAATTCTTCTTCAGATCCAATCACACATGCTTTTGATGAAAAACACAAACTTGTCTCTGGTCCTAAACAAGACTTCTCAATTAAGGTAGCTCTGAAATAGTTATTTACAATCCAAAAATGAGGGTCTTTGCAAAAACCATGGACCCTTCTTCCCAGGTCGATCCCCTTATTTATAACATATTATTAGCTAAAAATAACTATCAAAAGTGAAATCTAAGTAAAACAAAACATCGCCACATGGCGCTTTCATCACTCGATCTTCTAAAATTCATCAAATGGTTTCACTTGAGTGGATGACTCTTCTCATACTCCAACCATTTGATGAAGAGATCCTTGCATGTGTTGGCATACGGGAATCTGTGTTGTTCCATTGGGGTCGAAAGGATATCCTTTATTTCCATTGCCCATGCCCAACACTTAACTATTATAGCATTTAACTGCTGCAACATTGTCTGAGCCTTGATCAGGTGTTCCATGAACTGCTGCACTTGACTTGGAGCCATGTTCGCCACCTTTTATATATCTGTAGCCCATGATGAGTCTTTTTCGGCATGTAATTTGACTATTTCATGCAAGTCAACAAAGTCATCGGGTGTGTCGAATTCCGGAAGGTCGATGTTTCTCATCGTTCAGTTGATGTTGGTCCAGCTCTTTTCACACTCATCCCATTTCTCTTGGATTTCTTGATGAGGTTTTTGGGCCATTTTTATCCAATATTCGTCTGAATTCTTTATGTGGTCGATGCGGCTATCCCTTAGTACCCAGATGTCATGCTCTTCGGTGTCTCGTCCTTGTTGAACTGCGTTGATGTAGATGATCCTTTCCACTGCTTGGTGTGCTTTATCATACCATATTTCCATATCCTTTCACATCAACAGCGCCATGAGGGTTTCTTCTTGGAAATTGACTATCCCTGCAGTGAAAAGGTGTCATTCATTCATAAATTTACTGTACGCCTCCTAGAATTCACTTCTCAGGAACATCATGGCCTGTGTGGAGTCCTGATAATATTTCACCAAATGGTGTGGATGCTCCAACTCCTTCATCGTAGCGTCCAGCTCATATTCATCCTTCCTTTCTCTATCCAGGGTGGCATATGTGATTTCCATCCCTACGTCGATAAGCTCAGATGTCTTGGCATGCTCCGGGCTAATCAACTTCTCCTCTGTTGTGATGAGGATGGAGCGATCCAGAGTAAGCCTCCTCTTATTGATGGTTCTTTTCATGATGGATTTCCTCTTTCAGTCATAAGAGATGGCTTGTATATCAACGACCTCATCCACGGGTTTGGGGATTTGCTACTCTCCCCAGGTAAGCATGTTTCCCAGGCTCCCAATGGTGTATATATTCTCAAGACTGGGTTCTTGAACCTCTTTCATTTGTTTCGAGCGTTCAACCTCTAGTTTTTTCTCATCGAGAGGTAAAGTATCGGCTGAAATTGAAGCATCATGGGTAGGCTTGGTACTTACTTGATAATCGGCTGTTGAGATCTCGATTTCCCGCTGTGGAACTTATTCTTCTTGTTCTCCCAAACCTAGTTTGTCCTTTGGGTTGTCCATTTGGGTCCTTGGTACATTGAGTAGCTCAATTTCTAAGACACTTTTGACCTCCTGGTCACTTTGTGGAAGGCTTTTCATTTGAGCATTGGGAGCTGGGGAAGATGCCTTCTCGGGTTCCTTTTCCTCTGTGATCTGCACGGGAGTCAGAAGGGAAACCTCTAAACTCTCCTCATCATCATAGATCGTTATTAAGTCGTGGAGGGGGTTTGGATCAATTTCTCTCCTTGATGTCCTCGCTATCTATGGCTGAGTTGAAACATCCCCTAGTGATCCAGCCTGTGGTGCTGAAACTTCAGGGTTATCCAACCCGATGATTTCTTCAATTTGTATTGGTTCAAGGTCACTTGGACCTACCTAGATTTTGATTGGGTTGTCGACAGGGACCCTTGTCATTTCCACGAGGTTCGAGTCATTCAGTAGCTAATAAATTATATTTTGTGCATGTTCCATTAGTAGC
This sequence comes from Picea engelmannii, assembly GCA_009831015.1. NCBI lineage: Eukaryota > Viridiplantae > Streptophyta > Pinopsida > Pinales > Pinaceae > Picea > Picea engelmannii. The sequence goes on along the minus strand of ML824632.1, from coordinate 17,100 downwards.
AATCCCCTTTCCTATGCCTCTGGTGTCATAGACAATCCCCTGTTCTGCGCCTTTGTTGCCTCTGCTGCTCTGATTCATTCCCTGGCTCTGAGAGCCTCTTGATCCAACTACTCTATTGTTGTTTCTTGTTCATCCATGCTCATGGCCTTGAACCTAGTCATTTTCAAGTCGACCATTCTTTGCACCACTTCATGCCAGTCCTGGTCGTTCTATGTGAAGACTTTGTTTTCGAACTAGTCGTTAGCATACGGCCAGTAGCACGACACCTGTGAAGCATGTTGCAGGAATAGACCCTTTGGGTTGTGCTTATGGAATTGGCCTCTTGAGAATATGAACTTGAGTTGGCTCAACCCTTATAGTTTGTCTTGAGTGGTATCCTTTACCAAGTATAACCCTACATGGAAACCATAGGGTATGAAATATCGTTTCTTGTCTTTAACCAGGGTGGCATTGTAACCCTACAAGATGGTTTGATAACATATTTCTCCTACGAAAAGCCGGTCTGGGACATGAGCTGGTAGGAGATGTGGTGCTACAGTGACCCTGAACACCCTAATGTAGGTGGTGCGCTCGTCCAAATACCAATGGCCTAACTTGGATATAATTTTCTTGGTTTTCACTGATAGCCTTGGGCATTCCTTCTTGAAAAGAATAAAATAAATTCGGGCGATGAATTCATCGCAGATGAGGGAGTAATATTTCTTATACTTGTTTTCCCATAGCATGTTGAAGTAGATGTGGAACAGGAGCTCTGCAACATGCTAACTCAGATTCATGCCAACAAAGACGTTTCTGGTGCACATGACATCGAGTAGGTATGAAGCCATGTAAAAAGTTGGTGCTTCCCCTTCCTTCAGTGCCTGAGCCTGCTGCACACAAATGCCTAGTTGCTTCAATAGTATTTCTCCCTAGTTGAAGCTACACCTAGCGATAGCAATTGTGTATGTCAAAGGAATCCATGCCTCTGAAAACCTGGAGCAATATTTTTCTTTGTACAATCGACAGATGAGAGCCATCAAGTAGACGTATGGCTCCCTTAAGTTAATTGTCCCATACCAACCAGTGCTTCATTTGTTAAAATTCTTGTCCTCCCTCCACCATGAGTCCATCACTCGGTTGGTGTCATGGCATTTGTAGAACTTCACCATGAATTCTATGTTTATTCGCTCCTCTGGGTCTCTAAGTTTGTAGTATTTATGAACTTCTACTGGAAGGAACACTCTGACACACCCACCATTGTCATTGTTGATTAAGAATGTATGTGTGTCTGTGTGGTCGATGAGCCACTTCATGACTTCTATGCAGGGAAAAATGGGGGTTCTGGTTGCCACCATATGTAGATATGGCCATCGAATGTTCCATAACACCTGGTCGTTGAGTGCCCTTACATCTGGATCACTGTGTAGGACATATTTTGGGTATTCCTCTTGGATGATCTTGTTAAAGAGATCTCCCCATGGTGGGAGCACCACCTTGGACCCAGTGCTTGCCTCTGTATCGCCAAAGGTCGAAGGATGGATGAAAACTTTCTTTTTTGTTGTATTGACGACAGGCTCCAACCTAGGGACGTACTCCAATTGCCTTGTGGTTCCTGGAGAAGAACCTTCACCCATATCTGGTTCTTTTAGCTTTGGTGCTCTTAGTGAGCGTCCGGTGGTTGGATTTCTCAACAGCATTGTTCCTAAAACTTAAGAAAAAGTTCATAGATTATGAAAAAAAAAAACAGATAAACACATATAAATTATATCCATGTAAAATTTACAGACTCGGATACATACCTTTGAAGCTTGTTAAAACCTAGTTATTTTGAGAATCACGGGGTCAATACAGCCTTCGCATTGCTTGTATTTCTCCTTCAGATGCTCTTGAATTATCTTATGCGCAGAATGATTTCGTTCACAACAAATCAACATATTTTAAATAGGGAAGATCTTATCGTGTCGCATCAACCATTCAATTCAGGATATGAGTGATTTTTCAATAAATTTGTCGTCGAATCTCTAGAAATTAAATTCATCGTGGGTTGACGGTGGAGGCGTGGGTGGTGATGTGGTCTATAGTGGATTTTAAACAGTTGTTTTTATTGGAACACGAGGTAGAAACTAATGCAATATTAGGTATTAATTAGCTCCTTAAATGCTCAGAATCTGATCGTATCTAATGCTAAAACGTCTCATTGTGTCGCTCTTTCAGTGGGTGGATCGGGGATCAGGGTTGTGCTACGAACATTTTTGTTTATAACCTCCTGTGAAAATATATGACGCCGATCAATCTTACCATACATTGTTGATGTGGAAATGTTGACTCAGAGGTGTGACTCAGACCTAGGGAACCAAGAATAACTAGGGATAGCACTAGACCATATGACCCTCTTTCCTGGTAAATACATGTGGCATTAGAGACCAATGACTTAATTCGCTTGTATTAATCGGAGTCAGGACTTTCCTTAAGTTATTTGTTCTAAAACAAATCTTAGCTTGTCAATGCCGAAAAAGTGTCCAGGATCGACGATCGGCGATAAACCTATCAAAGCACTTTCGGATCGACTCCCTTGAAAAACTCTCGATGCCGAAAATGCATCGGAGATCAACGATCGAGGATAACTTTTATCATGGTCAGAATATTTGTTGTGGTCCTTCTTGTTTTTCATCGATTACAATAAAGCGCGTTGAGCATCGGCTATTAGAAATATTGTTTCTTTATTCATTAACGCACGTCCCCCCGTCTTTTACCGATGTTGAAGGGAATTGGCTATCGGGGATATATTTATGAAAAAAATTAATGCAAACCAAAACTTCCTTTTGTTGATGCCAATGGAGATCAGCACTCGGTGACTGTGGTATTTTGAGTGGTTCCTTTTTCTTCTTTGAATGACTTCTGATGTCGAACCTAAGCATGTTGGGTGAGGTGTTTGGTTGTCAATTATTTATTCAAGTTTTGAGTCATTTTTAAGTTATGGGGTTTCATAAGTTCAAGCAAACCTGAATAGGTGGTGAGAGTCATGAAAATAAACAAAAGGCAAAACATTTCTCAAAATGAAATCGAATGAGACAGTGCAGAAGATCAAGTGGTACCCAAAAAAGTAAAAATTTTATAAACGCTTTTTAGGGTGTGTTGAGTGCTCAACACATGGCGACTTACTGGGCGAAAGTAGAATCTTTGTTCCTACCTCAGGCTCAGATAATGCAAAATCTGGTTAAGAAGTTAACTAGTTTTTTATCGGAGCCTCTTTTATCCTTGCATTTGAAATTTCCTGGCTGATGCATCTGGGTCTACCTATGAGGTTTCAACCTTTATTCTTCCTTCCTTTCTTCTAACCCTGACTTACGCCCTCTTTGAAAAGAGTTGAGTAAACCATTCATTGGCACCAGGCCTTTTAGTTATCATCGTTCACTTGCTACGGTGTTGCTCTGCTACCAGCGAGTGTCCATAGCCCCAGTGGAGTCACCCTGATATCATAGACCCCTCTCTACTGCCAGCGAGTGTCCATAACCTCGGCAGAGTTATCTGCATACTCTCTCCTACATTGCACTCATTTTATATAGTTGATTTTATTTCGCCATAATTCCCTGAGCGAGTGGGAGAGGAGGACGTCTGTTATTTGCAAAATGATATGGTTAAGGTGAATTTTTTAGTAGATCTATCTTGAGGTACATGTAGTCTTTTCCATCTTACCAATTTTCCCTTAAGGTTTTACTAGACCACCAGGCAGACACTTCATCACTTTTCCAAGGTTGTTCATTTGTAGGTTAGATAGAAAACCCCTTTAAAACAATTGCAGGTTTCCCAACACTTCTTGTGTGTATGTGAGCAGTGAGTCAGGAATAGAGTTCATCATATCGCATGAATTGAGGTCGACCAATGTTTATATAAACACAACCTTCAAAAGTGTAAAAGTATTATAGAAAGAAACAGAAACAAAAAATGCACTCCGCAATCAGCCTACCTAAAAATAAAACATCATGAAAACACAAACATTTTTTTTCAATGAAAATATTATTTTAGGGATTGGCCATTCACCGGGAGGGCGTCAGGTTCCCCCCTCAAATTTTGCAACCGATACATGCCTACCCCAATTTTCTCAACCACCTGAAAAGGTCTGAGCCATAAATTTTGAAACTTCGAATGTTTTCCCTTCGGTTCATTTTCTCTATCCCATTTTAGGACTAAGTCTCCTACTTCAAAATTATTCTCTTTGGACTTATGCTTACCAAACCACCTTTTAACTATCTGTTTATGAGCTATGAACTTTGATTTTTCTTTCTCCCTCTCTTCTTCCAGCATGAGGAGGGTATCAATTCTTTTTTATATAACTGATGAGGTTGTTCTCTAGAATATTGAGCAAGTTGAAGAGATGGAAGATATAGCTCGTTCAGGAGAATGGATTCATGTCCATATAACAGAAAGTATGGGGAATTTCATAGAGCTTCCTTGGGTGTTATTGTATCATCCCATAAGGT
>ML824632.1:0-12540 GCA_009831015.1 Picea engelmannii | reverse complement strand
TTTATCTACGTAGAACTTCACAAATGGTCTGAACCTGTGCAGGGTGTTCGACATCATCCGAGGGAAAGAATCAATATCCCTCTTCAACTGCAGATAGTAGGTGTGGAACACCACGTTTGACTACCATTGTTTCTCCATGTCGCTTGAATACCAGAGCGTGGTGAAATTCGCAGCTAAAGGTTCTAATGGCTCAATCTCAGGGAAGGTCACACCTTTTGACATTTCCCAAGCAATGAAAGTGATGAGGATCAATAACCAACTGAAGTGGAACTCGTAGCCCTGATATTGAGCTTCAGGGCAGTCTTTCTCTAACTGGTTGACGAGGTAGCTCGCGTAGTTCATTTGTATCCCTTCCACACATTTTCCCACGAGGTCAACAATGAACCCTGTGACCTGCGTGGGTCTGTTCTTCCTTACTAGCTTACCAATGATCAATTGGCAGGCTAGGCACACTACGACATTCTGAATGGAGGCTACCTTGTATCCTCACTTCCCCTTTTCCACATCGCCATATGTATATTTAATTTTCTGCACCAGGGTGCGATCTGCAACCTTCCCTGGATACAATTCTTGTGGGTCTGGTACTTTCATGCTTAATTCGGTGATCTGAAGGATCAACGTCAGATCTATAGTGATGCATCTATCCAACCACATATAACCACCATGGAAGAAAGACAATATGATTTTAACGCATGTGTTAACCTCCTAATGCCTTCCAAAGTGTGGTATCTTCATCACGTTCAGGATAATGGACCTCACAATGTCCATAGTCCATGGCTGGGGGATGATCTTCGACTTCTTCCCCTTGGTCCTGGTTAATACTTGTGTGGGGTGAGAATTCCATGGTTCTTGTGATCTCCCAAGTTGAAGTCAATGATATTCAATGTCATGATTTGTCCTAACTATGGTCCTACTGTGTGTATCCCCTTCGGAAGGTATGCGGTAATCAAGGTGTAGTCGAAGTCCCTCGAAAAACTGTCACGACTCATCGCGCCATCCAGAGGTGGGATATAATTAGGCATGATATATGGGATGAACTTCACATTCGCCAAGTCATCGCGATGCTTGGTTCATTTCTCTATCATAGCTTGGGATGGTCTAGATCCACGATCATCGATGGGGATGCTTGTACTCCTCTCGTCGACGAGGCTTGGACTCCTATGGACATGACCTTCTCAGCCATGAGGTCTATGAGGATATTTTCGATGGATTTCTCTACTTTGCTGAAGTCACCTGACATGCACGCTCGAGATCAAGTATCTCAGGTCAGTGATCAAATACTCAATGTAACTGAACAGGTGGCGAGGTCTCAAATAGGTACATCATGAAAGAAACTAGTTCTCTATGGGATCAAATAATCACAATTGGAAAAGTGTTCTCGGTGAAATGCTCAATGGGATAAATAGACAACATCATAATAGACTCCTCCAATGGGAAGGAACACCTCAATCAATGAAATTCCATCCATTATGGTGTGGTCCCAACGGTCTAATGGTAATATTTCTGGCCATAACTGCACTATTCTTATCAGATCTACTCATATCCAATCTTCTTTCTTCTAGCTGTGCCCTAGTTTTCAGACTAGGACAAAATATATTAGAAATACCTAGATACATTCTTTTGAAACAAAAATTTTCACTTGTCTTACCTTTCTCAGAGCACAAATATTTAAGATCTTATCTATTTTCTTCAGATCTAATTCCTTTCTTAGCATAGAGCTTCACAGTCAAGTAGAATACTGCGCACTAAAGCAAAAAATCTACACACAGAGCTTTCTTTTATTCAGTTCCCAACAATCACAGTTTCAGGTCCCGACAATGGAACCATTTTTTGGCACAGGGGGAAACCCAGGGTTCAACGCTCCAACAATGCACCAACAAAACCCTAACTACTGGCCCTTTCGACAACACCCACGAAGCATATGAAGTTTCACCCAAGGTAGAGGCAGGGTCGGTTGCAGGACTCAAGTGTATACAACCTAGTTGGGACACAGATCTATGATTACAACACTTAACAAAGCACTTAGTAGTTAACATTCATCAATATTTAACCCTTATTCACATCACAGGTCGAAACCCTAGTTACAGAGCATCACAGTATTCAACAAGATCTAATACATCCAAGCACTTAGCATATAGAAATATATCAGATCTATCATTCAATCACATTACTAAGAAGTAAGCTACTATATCAGATGCATCTAACATATATCACTGCACTAAGCATAAATCACATCAATAACACAACAAATATAATGCACAAAGCAACCACAACACAAGATATACATGGTTCACCCCAGTGTGGGGCTACGTCCACAAACTCTTCTCTTATTTATTGTGTTCTTTCAATATTCTACAAGCACAGAGCCACAAGAACCCACTCCGCATAGGAAAGGAGGTCTGTACGCACCTCGCCTGATCCTCCTTCCCTGAGCTAGGTTACAACACAAAGCCTCTTTACAGTCACTTGCACTTAGCCATGCAAGTTCTCATGCACACAGTATACATAGAGCTAACTCAATCACATATATCCAACTACTTACATCACTTGCACTCAACACAATATAACACTTAGCACCATGTCTCTCTTAGACCTAGTTTTCTATTTCTTACATCATCTAGATTTCTATTTATACATTACAAAGGGGGCCAAGGCATGGGTAAAACCATGGGCCGACATCCCATACAAGTTACATAAATCCTAAACCCAAAAATTCCCTAAGAAGGGGCCGAGATCCTACGATCTCCGCTTTGCCTTGCACTCTGCCTTTGAACAACCTATCGAAGTCCCAAAAAATGGTCAAACGTGACCAAGGTTCTCCAAAAATTGGTCAAGGGACAACAAGACTACCTTCCTAACTAAGTGGGTAGCCTTCACTCATAAACATATGCCCTTTGGGTTAATCAATGCAGGGGAAACCTTCTAGAGCGCCATGGACATAACATTTCAGGGAATAATCAACAAATGTGTAGTAGTTTATTTGGATGACTTGACTGTGTATTCAAATAATAGAGAAGATCACATCCAACACTTAACCCAGATTTTCGAAAGGTGTAGGAAATACAGTGTATCCTTAAACCCTAAGAAAACTATTTTTGGTGTCGAGGAAGGTAAATTTCTAGGTCATATTATATCTCAAGCATGAATTCGAATAGACCCAGGACAAATTATGTCTATAACTTAGCTTCCATTACCCCACAACAAAAAGGCTATGCAATCTTTCTTTGGGAAGATCAATTTTGAGAGGAAATTCACCCCTGATTTCGCTGAAACTATCAAACCCTTACAAAAAATGATCCATAAAGATGTTGAATTTAAGTGGGATGATGAAAAAAAAAGTGCTTTCAGCAATACAATATCTCAAGCCCTAGTATTGCAAATTCTCGACTTCAACAAAGATTTCTTCCTCTACACTTTTTCCTCTAACCAATCGTTAGCTGCCATATTGACTCAGAAGGATGATGACAACAATGAGGCCCCAGTCTCATTTATGAGAACTAATCTCCAAGGGGCCGAACTAAATTACCCTGCTATAAACAAGAAGGCTTATGCAATGTACAAGGCATTAAAACACTTCAGATCTTACATCCTAAAGAACCATACCAAATTCATCATGCCTCACCTTGCAGTCTGATCCCTATTCACTCAACAAGAGATGAGGGAAAAAAGAGGAAACTGGATGGCAGTAGTCCAAGAATTTGATCTAGATATAAAAACTGCTAAACTGGTTAAGGGACAAGGATTATGCAAACTGGCAGCTGAAGCCCAAGACCAAGTAGATGAAGACCCTGGATGGGAAAATGAATTGGCATTATGGTGTGGTGAAGCTTCATACGTCTCCCTAGGACAAGAGTCTTGGTATGAGAAATAGACGTATCTCCTGCATCATGGGACTTTCCTAGAAAACCTAAATCCTAGGGAAAGGAGATCCCTCGGGTTAAAATCAACACAATATAGCCTCATAAATTTGGTGCTCTTCCATGTTAATTATGATGGGGTAATTTTAATATGTCTCTAACGTGAAGATCCAGACAAAGTTCTGAAGGAGCTCCATGATGGTCTTGCATGTGGATATTTCGTAGGAAACCCCACTGCTCACAAAATACTGAGAGCTGGCTATTATTGGCCTACTTTGTTAAGGGATTCTCACACATATGCTAGAAATTGTAAAACTTGTCAAATAAGTGCAGGGAGGGAAAAGAGAGCAGTTCTCTCACTCCAACCTGTGGCCGTTTCCAATCCATTCGAGCAATGGGGGTTCGATATCATAGGAGAAATTACGCCAATTTATTCAAAACAACATAGATACATACTGATTTCCATATACTATTTCACAAAATGGGCAGAGGCCATCCCTCTGACTCATGTAAACGAAAAGGTGGTGATAAAATTCATAGAAAAACAACTGATCACAAGGTTCGGTATGCCTTCCGCCCTTGTTTTTGATAATTCTGCTTACTTTTCTTCCACCCTATTAACAAATTTTTCTCTAGACAAAGGAATCATAATCAAATACTCTGCAAACTATTATCCACAGGGGAACGGAGTGGCAGAATCAACCAATAAGAACCTAGTGAGGATATTAAAGAAAACGGTTGTAGACAACCAGAGGAATTGGCACAATTCACTCCATAACACCTTATGGGATGATACAATAACACCCAAGGAAGCTCTATGAAATTCCCCATACTTTCTGTTATATGGACATGAATCCATTCTCCTGAACGAGCTATATCTTCCATCTCTTCAACTTGCTCAATATTCTAGAGAACAACCTCATCAGTTATATAAAAAAGAATTGATACCCTCCTCATGCTGGAAGAAGAGAGGGAGAAAGAAAAATCAAAGTTCATAGCTCATAAACAGATAGTTAAAAGGTGGTTTGGTAAGCATAAGTCCAAAGAGAATAATTTTGAAGTAGGAGACTTAGTCCTAAAATGGGATAGAGAAAATGAACCGAAGGGAAAACATTCGAAGTTTCAAAATTTATGGCTCAGACCTTTTCAGGTGGTTGAGAAAATTGGGGTAGGCATGTATCGGTTGCAAAATTTGAGGGGGGAACCTGACGCCCTCCCGGTGAATGGCCAATCCCTAAAATAATATTTTCATTGAAAAAAAATGTTTGTGTTTTCATGATGTTTTATTTTTAGGTAGGCTGATTGCGGAGTGCATTTTTTGTTTCTGTTTCTTTCTATAATACTTTTACACTTTTGAAGGTTGTGTTTATATAAACATTGGTCGACCTCAATTCATGCGATATGATGAACTCTATTCCTGACTCACTGCTCACATACACACAAGAAGTGTTGGGAAACCTGCAATTGTTTTAAAGGGGTTTTCTATCTAACCTACAAATGAACAACCTTGGAAAAGTGATGAAGTGTCTGCCTGGTGGTCTAGTAAAACCTTAAGGGAAAATTGGTAAGATGGAAAAGACTACATGTACCTCAAGATAGATCTACTAAAAAATTCACCTTAACCATATCATTTTGCAAATAACAGACGTCCTCCTCTCCCACTCGCTCAGGGAATTATGGCGAAATAAAATCAACTATATAAAATGAGTGCAATGTAGGAGAGAGTATGCAGATAACTCTGCCGAGGTTATGGACACTCGCTGGCAGTAGAGAGGGGTCTATGATATCAGGGTGACTCCACTGGGGCTATGGACACTCGCTGGTAGCAGAGCAACACCGTAGCAAGTGAACGATGATAACTAAAAGGCCTGGTGCCAATGAATGGTTTACTCAACTCTTTTCAAAGAGGGCGTAAGTCAGGGTTAGAAGAAAGGAAGGAAGAATAAAGGTTGAAACCTCATAGGTAGACCCAGATGCATCAGCCAGGAAATTTCAAATGCAAGGATAAAAGAGGCTCCGATAAAAAACTAGTTAACTTCTTAACCAGATTTTGCATTATCTGAGCCTGAGGTAGGAACAAAGATTCTACTTTCGCCCAGTAAGTCGCCATGTGTTGAGCACTCAACACACCCTAAAAAGCGTTTATAAAATTTTTACTTTTTTGGGTACCACTTGATCTTCTGCACTGTCTCATTCGATTTCATTTTGAGAAATGTTTTGCCTTTTGTTTATTTTCATGACTCTCACCACCTATTCAGGTTTGCTTGAACTTATGAAACCCCATAACTTAAAAATGACTCAAAACTTGAATAAATAATTGACAACCAAACACCTCACCCAACATGCTTAGGTTCGACATCAGAAGTCATTCAAAGAAGAAAAAGGAACCACTCAAAATACCACAGTCACCGAGTGCTGATCTCCATTGGCATCAACAAAAGGAAGTTTTGGTTTGCATTAATTTTTTTCATAAATATATCCCCGATAGCCAATTCCCTTCAACATCGGTAAAAGACGGGGGGACGTGCGTTAATGAATAAAGAAACAATATTTCTAATAGCCGATGCTCAACGCGCTTTATTGTAATCGATGAAAAACAAGAAGGACCACAACAAATATTCTGACCATGATAAAAGTTATCCTCGATCGTTGATCTCCGATGCATTTTCGGCATCGAGAGTTTTTCAAGGGAGTCGATCCGAAAGTGCTTTGATAGGTTTATCGCCGATCGTCGATCCTGGACACTTTTTCGGCATTGACAAGCTAAGATTTGTTTTAGAACAAATAACTTAAGGAAAGTCCTGACTCCGATTAATACAAGCGAATTAAGTCATTGGTCTCTAATGCCACATGTATTTACCAGGAAAGAGGGTCATATGGTCTAGTGCTATCCCTAGTTATTCTTGGTTCCCTAGGTCTGAGTCACACCTCTGAGTCAACATTTCCACATCAACAATGTATGGTAAGATTGATCGGCGTCATATATTTTCACAGGAGGTTATAAACAAAAATGTTCGTAGCACAACCCTGATCCCCGATCCACCCACTGAAAGAGCGACACAATGAGACGTTTTAGCATTAGATACGATCAGATTCTGAGCATTTAAGGAGCTAATTAATACCTAATATTGCATTAGTTTCTACCTCGTGTTCCAATAAAAACAACTGTTTAAAATCCACTATAGACCACATCACCACCCACGCCTCCACCGTCAACCCACGATGAATTTAATTTCTAGAGATTCGACGACAAATTTATTGAAAAATCACTCATATCCTGAATTGAATGGTTGATGCGACACGATAAGATCTTCCCTATTTAAAATATGTTGATTTGTTGTGAACGAAATCATTCTGCGCATAAGATAATTCAAGAGCATCTGAAGGAGAAATACAAGCAATGCGAAGGCTGTATTGACCCCGTGATTCTCAAAATAACTAGGTTTTAACAAGCTTCAAAGGTATGTATCCGAGTCTGTAAATTTTACATGGATATAATTTATATGTGTTTATCTGTTTTTTTTTTTCATAATCTATGAACTTTTTCTTAAGTTTTAGGAACAATGCTGTTGAGAAATCCAACCACCGGACGCTCACTAAGAGCACCAAAGCTAAAAGAACCAGATATGGGTGAAGGTTCTTCTCCAGGAACCACAAGGCAATTGGAGTACGTCCCTAGGTTGGAGCCTGTCGTCAATACAACAAAAAAGAAAGTTTTCATCCATCCTTCGACCTTTGGCGATACAGAGGCAAGCACTGGGTCCAAGGTGGTGCTCCCACCATGGGGAGATCTCTTTAACAAGATCATCCAAGAGGAATACCCAAAATATGTCCTACACAGTGATCCAGATGTAAGGGCACTCAACGACCAGGTGTTATGGAACATTCGATGGCCATATCTACATATGGTGGCAACCAGAACCCCCATTTTTCCCTGCATAGAAGTCATGAAGTGGCTCATCGACCACACAGACACACATACATTCTTAATCAACAATGACAATGGTGGGTGTGTCAGAGTGTTCCTTCCAGTAGAAGTTCATAAATACTACAAACTTAGAGACCCAGAGGAGCGAATAAACATAGAATTCATGGTGAAGTTCTACAAATGCCATGACACCAACCGAGTGATGGACTCATGGTGGAGGGAGGACAAGAATTTTAACAAATGAAGCACTGGTTGGTATGGGACAATTAACTTAAGGGAGCCATACGTCTACTTGATGGCTCTCATCTGTCGATTGTACAAAGAAAAATATTGCTCCAGGTTTTCAGAGGCATGGATTCCTTTGACATACACAATTGCTATCGCTAGGTGTAGCTTCAACTAGGGAGAAATACTATTGAAGCAACTAGGCATTTGTGTGCAGCAGGCTCAGGCACTGAAGGAAGGGGAAGCACCAACTTTTTACATGGCTTCATACCTACTCGATGTCATGTGCACCAGAAACGTCTTTGTTGGCATGAATCTGAGTTAGCATGTTGCAGAGCTCCTGTTCCACATCTACTTCAACATGCTATGGGAAAACAAGTATAAGAAATATTACTCCCTCATCTGCGATGAATTCATCGCCCGAATTTATTTTATTCTTTTCAAGAAGGAATGCCCAAGGCTATCAGTGAAAACCAAGAAAATTATATCCAAGTTAGGCCATTGGTATTTGGACGAGCGCACCACCTACATTAGGGTGTTCAGGGTCACTGTAGCACCACATCTCCTACCAGCTCATGTCCCAGACCGGCTTTTCGTAGGAGAAATATGTTATCAAACCATCTTGTAGGGTTACAATGCCACCCTGGTTAAAGACAAGAAACGATATTTCATACCCTATGGTTTCCATGTAGGGTTATACTTGGTAAAGGATACCACTCAAGACAAACTATAAGGGTTGAGCCAACTCAAGTTCATATTCTCAAGAGGCCAATTCCATAAGCACAACCCAAAGGGTCTATTCCTGCAACATGCTTCACAGGTGTCGTGCTACTGGCCGTATGCTAACGACTAGTTCGAAAACAAAGTCTTCACATAGAACGACCAGGACTGGCATGAAGTGGTGCAAAGAATGGTCGACTTGAAAATGACTAGGTTCAAGGCCATGAGCATGGATGAACAAGAAACAACAATAGAGTAGTTGGATCAAGAGGCTCTCAGAGCCAGGGAATGAATCAGAGCAGCAGAGGCAACAAAGGCGCAGAACAGGGGATTGTCTATGACACCAGAGGCATAGGAAAGGGGATTGCTACTAATGGAACATGCACAAAATATAATTTATTAGCTACTGAATGACTCGAACCTCGTGGAAATGACAAGGGTCCCTGTCGACAACCCAATCAAAATCTAGGTAGGTCCAAGTGACCTTGAACCAATACAAATTGAAGAAATCATCGGGTTGGATAACCCTGAAGTTTCAGCACCACAGGCTGGATCACTAGGGGATGTTTCAACTCAGCCATAGATAGCGAGGACATCAAGGAGAGAAATTGATCCAAACCCCCTCCACGACTTAATAACGATCTATGATGATGAGGAGAGTTTAGAGGTTTCCCTTCTGACTCCCGTGCAGATCACAGAGGAAAAGGAACCCGAGAAGGCATCTTCCCCAGCTCCCAATGCTCAAATGAAAAGCCTTCCACAAAGTGACCAGGAGGTCAAAAGTGTCTTAGAAATTGAGCTACTCAATGTACCAAGGACCCAAATGGACAACCCAAAGGACAAACTAGGTTTGGGAGAACAAGAAGAATAAGTTCCACAGCGGGAAATCGAGATCTCAACAGCCGATTATCAAGTAAGTACCAAGCCTACCCATGATGCTTCAATTTCAGCCGATACTTTACCTCTCGATGAGAAAAAACTAGAGGTTGAACGCTCGAAACAAATGAAAGAGGTTCAAGAACCCAGTCTTGAGAATATATACACCATTGGGAGCCTGGGAAACATGCTTACCTGGGGAGAGTAGCAAATCCCCAAACCCGTGGATGAGGTCGTTGATATACAAGCCATCTCTTATGACTGAAAGAGGAAATCCATCATGAAAAGAACCATCAATAAGAGGAGGCTTACTCTGGATCGCTCCATCCTCATCACAACAGAGGAGAAGTTGATTAGCCCGGAGCATGCCAAGACATCTGAGCTTATCGACGTAGGGATGGAAATCACATATGCCACCCTGGATAGAGAAAGGAAGGATGAATATGAGCTGGACGCTACGATGAAGGAGTTGGAGCATCCACACCATTTGGTGAAATATTATCAGGACTCCACACAGGCCATGATGTTCCTGAGAAGTGAATTCTAGGAGGCGTACAGTAAATTTATGAATGAATGACACCTTTTCACTGCAGGGATAGTCAATTTCCAAGAAGAAACCCTCATGGCGCTGTTGATGTGAAAGGATATGGAAATATGGTATGATAAAGCACACCAAGCAGTGGAAAGGATCATCTACATCAACGCAGTTCAACAAGGACGAGACACCGAAGAGCATGACATCTGGGTACTAAGGGATAGCCGCATCGACCACATAAAGAATTCAGACGAATATTGGATAAAAATGGCCCAAAAACCTCATCAAGAAATCCAAGAGAAATGGGATGAGTGTGAAAAGAGCTGGACCAACATCAACTGAACGATGAGAAACATCGACCTTCCGGAATTCGACACACCCGATGACTTTGTTGACTTGCATGAAATAGTCAAATTACATGCCGAAAAAGACTCATCATGGGCTACAGATATATAAAAGGTGGCGAACATGGCTCCAAGTCAAGTGCAGCAGTTCATGGAACACCTGATCAAGGCTCAGACAATGTTGCAGCAGTTAAATGCTATAATAGTTAAGTGTTGGGCATGGGCAATGGAAATAAAGGATATCCTTTCGACCCCAATGGAACAACACAGATTCCCGTATGCCAACACATGCAAGGATCTCTTCATCAAATGGTTGGAGTATGAGAAGAGTCATCCACTCAAGTGAAACCATTTGATGAATTTTAGAAGATCGAGTGATGAAAGCGCCATGTGGCGATGTTTTGTTTTACTTAGATTTCACTTTTGATAGTTATTTTTAGCTAATAATATGTTATAAATAAGGGGATCGACCTGGGAAGAAGGGTCCATGGTTTTTGCAAAGACCCTCATTTTTGGATTGTAAATAACTATTTCAGAGCTACCTTAATTGAGAAGTCTTGTTTAGGACCAGAGACAAGTTTGTGTTTTTCATCAAAAGCATGTGTGATTGGATCTGAAGAAGAATTATTTATGATTTTATCTCATGAATGAATGCTGTAATGAGTAAGAGCCTCTTAATATGTTGATAAGTTACCCGTTTCAATTTTTTTATAGTTCTTGTCTTTAATGATGAAAAGTAAATCATTGTGTTAATGTGTGATCAATGATTAGAGCTAAGGAAACTATTTTTCTTTCCATCGTTTATTTCATGTATGTCTTTTTCTAATAATCGTATCTCAGTCAACAATTGGAACACCAACAAGTTAATGTATTAGTACTAGGCTTGTTGTAGGTGTAAGAATCATTGTCTGCATGATTGAGTATGAGGGTTATCCTGAATTCAACCTTATTCAATAGTTAATTCCTTTCCCCTTTGTTACCCAACTAGTTTATACCAGCATTTATCTTTTATTTATCCCACCTATAAGAGAAAATACAAAAAGAGAACGTTCGAACTGAAGGAGGAACTTTCACAAGAAGACATCCTGTCAATCACTACGTAAAGCCCATCAATTAATTGGCTGGATCGCAATATCTGGAGAACCATTCCATCATTAAATGCCGCAGAGTCTAATTGGGCCTCAGTGGTGGGTTTGGTTCATAATGTTGAGTTAAAGGGATTTAGGACCCCTCAACAAGGCCCACATAACTTTTGGTGTTTTATCTTCTAGGGTTAGGTTTTTGGATGTCTAGGGTTTTGGCATTCAAGAGTAATGTTAAAAAATCATTCGAAGTCTCATTGTAATCATTTTTCTCAGACAGATGCACGTAGAAGCCACATCTATTCTCAAAGATATCTACCACCATTTGAGCAAGTGTTTCAGTTCTTCATTTTTACAGTTTCAACCTATTTCATTTATTCAATAGAAGATATTGTTCACTAGATATATGTGTTGTTATTCATATCTCTATGTTTATTGTATTCAATCTATTAATCAGTTCATTCCGCTCCTAAATCCATATCAATGGTATCAGAGTGGTATGCTCTTCATTTATTTTTCTTTGTGCATATCCCCGACAAGATCTGGGTACAAGAAGTTGGGACTCGAACCAGTCGATCCGTTGCAAGATCGGTCGCACCGAGCCCGAAAAAAACCCATGGGAGAAGAAAATAAAGATGATGGAGTAGGAGATCCTTTTAAAATGTTGCTCGAGGAATCCCTTGCATGACAAAGGAATGAAATGATGGAAAACTTTGTGCAAATCCTTCGACGACTGCCCACAAGAGAAACATCTTCTTCAAGCGTCCATGCAAACCCCTTCAAGGTATATGTAAATTTGGATATTCCATTATTTGAAGGACTGATATATGCAGATGCTGTAGATAAATGGTTGAATCTGCTCGAAGGGTGTTTTTTGGTCTACAATTTTTTAGATAGGGAAAAGATTAATTTTTCACTCCTCAAGGCCATCCCCCATGTTAAGGACTGGTGGGATACTTACTCTAAGAAAAGG
>ML824631.1:43261-57997 GCA_009831015.1 Picea engelmannii | reverse complement strand
GATCTATCGGGGCTTGGCCTTGACCCTCGTATAGTCGTTGAAAAAATGAAAAAATGACTGAGCTTTGTACTTGGCTCCAGTCAAATTTCCAAGAAACTTTGAAAATTTTACACTTTTACAAAACAAATCTTTCTTCGAAACTCTTGCAAAAAGAAAATCACCCCCCCTCAAAGTAAATATACTTTGAGTTACAAAATATTTATTACCCAAAAATATTCAAACTGCTTATAATGTGATTTGGCTGCTCTTTTATTGATCGCTCCTTTTAGGGCTTCAATAATGTGAGTTTGGCTGCTTTTTTATTGCTCGCTCCTTCTTTGTCTACGCAAACTCTGTACAAATCTGAACATTTTGCTTACCCGTGTCCTTTAATTTATCAACTCAAGTAATGCATACATGGTATTTGAACTTCCAAACATGAATCCCTCTTTAGCATTCTTTATGCGCTCCAGTTGGCTGGCTACTTCTCACTAGACCAAAATTTTTGCCAAAAGATTTTCACCAGCTCACAAAACATGAACTCATTAAGAGAAGAATTAGTATATCTGATAGCACCAATGAAATACATTCATATAATCTCAATATTGAATAAATACAAAAACCGTTGATGGCACCAACGAAATACATTCATATAATCTCAATATAGTATAACTGCAAAACCTGCTGGAGAAAATGAAACTTTCCATCTAGAGTCTTCACTTGAAGGTATTATTTTCAATCGCTAATGGATACAGCATACAGATCTTGCACGCTTTTTAATGGCCGAATCTATGCACGGATTTTTATGAGGAATATTTACACGTATAATCATTCCACGGATCAATGCCTTCCTGTGCTCCAGCTTACACAGATTTTGTTATATTGAACATCAGGAAATATTAAAATCAGATTTGATCACACGGATTTTTCACAGATCGTTTACAGCAAATTTAAAGAAGTTGATTCACGCTTAGGATCCACAGATTTTGCACACGGATCTTGCATTGATTCGCGCGCAGTTTGTGATAAACGTGCACGAATTTACATGTATTGCTCGCGTGGATCTGAATCCAGGGCAACGATTATGGGAGATCGAGAAGAAGAACGAGCCGAAGTCTGATCATGGCCAGTGAATACAGCGATCTAGAAGCAACGATCTAGAACTAGCCAAAGTCTGATCAACCCAATCATCGAACTCTGATAATGCCCGAAGTCTGATCTGGCACTGTGAATGAACACGGATCTGGTTTTTTCATAGATTTTAAAATGCGTTTTCAATATTGCACCAGTGAAATCGCTTAAAGAATTGCATATCTCTTAGCATAAAGATTAAAATAAACTATTGTTGGGCGTAATCTCAGAAGGGAATCAAATTCGAGGCACTTTATATGCTAGTCTGTGCACTTTATACTCTAGTCTGCGTTGTTTATCCATTTTCTCTAGTTGATATCCCTAGAGATATTGGAGTATGGAATAAAAGTCTTATATGGGCTCGAAAAAATCTGCAAGGGGAAGAGGGACATGCAACCACTCAAGGCACATCCTGAGAAAGCAAGAGACCAAAGAGATTTTTGAGTTACCTTTCATCCATGAGCCAAAACATTATTTCTGAGCCTTCTTGTCATAGAGAAGCTACAAATGAGCAGTTATGGAAAGATTCCATGACGAAAGAATATCATTCTATCCTGAATAATGATGTATGAGATATTGTTTCGACACCAAAAAGGGAACTCTGTAGTGAATTCCAGGTGGATCTATAAGATCAAGCATGCAGCTGATGGAAGTTTCGAGAAATACAAAGCGAGATTTATTTCCAGAGGATTCTCACAAATAGAGGGAGTTGTCTATGATGAGACATTTGATCCAGTAACCCAATACACTTCCATCCGTACTATCATCCATGATTTTGAAACTACATCAGATGGATGTAAAGACAACCTTTCTCAATGGTGATATTGAGAAAAGAGTATATATCGAGCAGCCATAGGAATTCATGATAAACAATGAGAAATATCATGTGTACAAGTTGAATAAATCGCTTTATGGACTAAAGAAAACACCTCGTGGTTGGTACGAGAATATGGATTGATTCTTGATGAGTTTGGGCTTTAGCAAGAGTGTTGTTGATCCAAACCTATGTTATCATATTGTTGGTGATGAGTTCCTGATCTTGGTCTTGTATGTGGATGATTCATTACTCACCGGTTCTGAAAGTCTTATTTTTGAATACAAGTGATCATTGACTTCTGATTTCGAGATGAAGGATCTAGGTATGATGCACTACTTCTTGGGACTAGAAGTATGGCGGAGAAATGATGAGATTTTCTTGAGTCAAGGAAAATATACAATGGAAATATTCAAGATGATGGACTACAAATCCATGCCTACATCGATGATGATGAACTTGAAAAAGATGAATGAGGATTCTTCTGATTTAGATGAGATTGATCCACATGTGTACCACCAACTGATTGGATCAATGATGTATCTAATTAACACCAGACCTGATATATGTTATGCATTGAATGTGCTTAGTCAGTTCATGAGTCAATATGAGACAGACTCACTGGATAGCTACGAATCATGTATTGAGATATCTACGATGCACTGTAGGATATGGACTGAAATATGCCTCCAGTGTAGACTTGAGTTTGCAGAGATATGTCGATGCAGATTGGGAAGAGAGCGCAGTGGAATGGAAGAGAACATTCGATTTTTGTTTTACCTTAGGGTCTGCCATGGTTTCCTGGTGCAACATGAAACAAAGCTCTGTGGCCTTGATTACTATAGAATCAGAGTATATATCCTTGAGTGTGGAAGTTCGCAAAGAAGTGTGGCTTCGCAAGATCCTGATAGATTTATTTGATCATGAGATGGATCCTACCATTATTCATTGTGATAACCAAAGTTGTGTGAAGCTCTCTGAGAACCATGTGTTTCACGATAGATCGAAACACATTGAGATAAAATATCAGTATATAAGATACATGGTGTAAAGAAAATAAGTACACGTGCAATACCTTCCTACGCATGATAAAATTGAAGATATCTTCACCAAAGAGCTTGCTAGGATGAAGTTCGAGTACTTCCGTGAGAGACTTGGCCTCATGGAGAATACCTCCCTTGATGAGAGTGAGTGTTGATGATTACATCCAATATGAAGTTCGAGTACTTCCGTGAGATACTTGGCCTACTGGAGAATACCTCCTTATATGAGAGGGAGTCTTGATGATTACAACCAAGATGAAGTTACGGTACTTTCGTGAGAGACTTGGCCTGGTGGAGAATGCCTACCTAGATGAGAGGGAGTGTTGATTATTACACCTGCGTGACACATCCTCTAGGACACAGACTGAGTGAGTCGGCCTAAGAGAGGTCCCATGAGTTGGGTGTGCCCATGATATGGGTGTGTATTTCCTCTCTGAGATGAATATGGAATATTGTGTGCCCTTGCGTGGGGTGAGGAAGCCCATGAGTTGGGTGTGCCCATGAGATGAGTGTGTCATTACTCTCTGGGATGGAGATGTAACATTATGTCCCCCTGTGTAGGGAATATTCCCATGAGATGGGTGTCTTGTTCTCTCTAATACAAAGATGAAAATTTGTGTACCCCTGAGAAGGGAAGATTCCCATGAGATGGGTGTATCGTTTGAGATGAAATGATGTGTACCCCTATGAGGGGTGAAGGAGCCCATGTGATGGGTTTTCTTTTATCCTATGTGCAAAGAGTTGAGATGATGTGATACTCCATATGATTCTCCTATGAGATTCAGTGAGATAGAGATATTTTGAGTAGGAAGTTCATGTGGCTGAGAAAAGGTGGATGTGATCCTAGTGTCTGAGAACTAGTGAGTGTGTATCCTGATGATTTTCCTGTGAAATGTAGTGAGATAGAGATATGTTGACTTGGACGTCCCTGTGGTTGAGCACATATGGGAATGCCTCTAGTGGTTGAGCACTAGTAGGTGTGTGAGATACATTTCTATATTGTCTAAGACTCAGACTTACCTATAACCCTAATTGTGATGTAAAGGGTACAGTTCGACCCCACCATAAAGTGAAAGATAATCAATGTAAAAGATAATTAATATGGAAATTATTAATTATATTATGAGTTATTTAGTTAGGCCCTATTGTGCCAATAGACACATCATTTGATGTGATACGTTTTGTATAAATAAAGGTGAATTCCCATTGAGGAAACACACTTATCATTGTGTCATCTCATGATTTTTGAAGTTGAGGTCTTAAATTATGAGAACTGAAGCACCCTCTTGTGTGCTAGGTTTGGTGATGGTGTAGGAGGTATTTTTCTTGAAGAATATAACAAAGGATTGGTTGGGTTTTATTCCCTTGTTGAGATGGGTTTCCTAGGATACTTCTTGTGTTATTGTTCATGGTTATTGTTATTGTGATATTGGTTTATTGCAGTTAGCTAATGTATTTCTGCAGTAGTTATGGTTCAGTTCATTCTATTGATAAAATTAATTAAACTTCATACTTATGCTAAACCATAGTGAAAACTCAACATGTCCCTCTGAAAGACACCTCATGCAATGGATCAAGATATGGTGGAACCCGAAAGGGGACTATGAAATCCAGCTCAGTTCGAAAGGATTTTTCACAATCATTTTCTACAATATTGAAGACAAAGACCAGGTCTTTGAAAACATCCCATACTTCTACAATTCAGAGGGGCTATATCTCATATTTTGGACTGACCTCTTGTTCCAATAAAAATAGGACTTCTCCTTCACTCTATTCTAAATCTGCCTCTACTCCCTACCCCAGGAGTTTTGGCTTAAAGAAATCTTAATGGGTATTGAAAATATATTGGTACAATATGTAAAATCCTCAGATGAAACCAAGTAGAGAATATGTGTGTGATATGACTGAACTTGTCTGTATATGAACATTTCCAAGTCTCTACTAGGCTTAGTCACCATTGAATATTAGGATGAAGACTAGATCCAAGATATATACTACAAACACATTCTCTTCCACTGCCAAAAATGTCATGAGCATGGAAATATCTTCCAATATTTCCCACTAAACTCCCTAGCATGAAAAACGATAGAGGAACAATTGAAAGATGGTTTCACACAAGTAATGGGTCGCAATAAAAAATCTCTAAAAAAATCCAATCAGGGTGGAGGAAAGAAAGATCCCCACCAACAAATATTTTGATGCCATAAGAAATCTGTCAAATGGAGAGGAAGTGGAAAATCCACATACACAGAGATAAGGTAAGGCCAAAAAATCATTAGATCTAGTTCTAGAACAAATCATCGCACACAGTTCCCTAATCTAGTTATATCTAGGAAAATACTCATACAAAGGGGGAAACACTATAATGCATATGGATGAACGAAAATTAGTTGACATAGATCTAGAAAATATGGAGGATTTCTTGAACAAGAAATAAGCCCAATATATACCAGTTGAGAGGCTCCTAAACATACAAAAGGTATTAATATATTCCACAAAAGGAGACACCTCTATACTAGGCATAAGTTTGGATCCAGATCCGAACCCAAGACAGATCCCTAAAGAGGTTAAATGATGGGGATGTAAATCGACACAACATCTTATTAAATAGGTAGGTCACTTTATGATTAACTCGGGGTAGATCAATCATTTCACTAAGGGATTCTTATCTCCCCCACCCAACTCCTCATGATGAATATCATCACATGGAATATAATGGATATACATGGAATATCCAAATAGAGGATTGTTCGTAAAATCATAATGGAAAAGGATCTGGATATTGTTTTGCTACAAGATAAAAAATGTGAAGTAGAAGCCACAAAACAAGTGTTTAGAAGATGTTGGAGGCACTCCAATTTCATTTACAATGACTCAAAAGGTGCAACAGGGGGTCTGGAAATTCTTTGGAACCTTGCCTCGGTTATTGTTGATCAACCCTTCTCTATCGTTAACACACTATTAGCGCACTATCAAGCCATTGTGTCCAACAAGGAGGGTGTTCTCACAAATTCTCGTGGTCCACAAAATAATCAGGGGAAAGATATATTCCTGAACAATCTCTCCTATTTACTAGAATTAATAGGACAAGAGCACTAGATTCTTGGAGTATATTTTAATATCATCCTCACTCTATAAGAAAAAAGAGGAGGATCGAGGATGCTAGAGAAAGATAGTGGTAAGTTGTGGGACCTCATTAACTATCTCAATTTGATTGACATTGAAACCAAGAATGACTTCTTCACTTGGTCCAATAAGCGTTCTGGATCCCAACAAATTGCCTGCAAACTTGATCGCTTTCTCATTTCTAAAACCATGATGTTAGATGAACCCTTTATTTAAGAAAGTATCCTCCCAAAATCAGGTTCGAATAATTGTCTAGTACAACAGTGGATTGATACGATATTTACTCCCAAATTTAAACCCTTTCGATTCAACAAAATTTGGTTAACCCACTTCGACTTTATTGATCTCTCTCAATCTGGATGAGCTAATGAAAAAATCTCTCATGGTTCAAGAATGTACATATTCCAACAAATAATAAATAACTTCAAGCAGAAACTCTGAAAATGGAATAAGAATGTATTCAACAATATATTTTAGGAGCGGAGGGATTTGGAGCAGTTCCTCGAAGAAATTCAACATGAATCAATCTTTTTGGGCCATTTAGATGCTCTGAGAACAGATGAGGATCTACTTAAACAATGACATGAGTAAAGACACAAGAAGGAGGAAATCCTTTGGAAGAATAAATCCAGAGTGCAATGGCTCAAGGGAGGGGAAAGGAACACAAAAGTGTTTCATCACTCCATGTTACATAGACAATACATTAATCGCATTATAAGGATTGAAGATGCATAGGGAAACACAATGTTGTACCATGGATGCTTATAAACAGAGCCGATAAATTATGTCGAACACTAGACATCAATCAAGTAACCCAACACATTCTATCCCTCATTGCACTTGAGAAAAATCAGTCACTAATGAGACCAATCACGCAGGAAGAGGTGTATCAGGAAGTGAAGGAAATTCCATTGAGAAAGTCCCCAGGGACATATGGCTTCACTATAAACATCTTCCACTTCTATTGGTCGATGATAAGAGACAAGGTATGGAAACTAGTGGAGGCATCCAAAACTTCGAGACAAGTTCTTTTGGCCCTCAATGCCACTTTTCTCTCTAATACCAAAGGAAGAATGAGTCACCAACATGAAGAAATTCAAACCCATTTCACTTTGCAATTTCATATACAAGATCATGACCAAGGTCATTTCTCTTTGAATGAAACACACCCTTCCTTACATCATCTCTAAGGAGCAATCAGGTTACGTTGAAGGGCATCAAATCATGGATAGTGTTATCCTATTCTATGAGGTGAACCACTCGCTCAAGTCCAATTGCACCCAAGGTATTCTTATCAAGCTTGATATTTCCAAATATTTTGATCGCCTCATTTGGAATTATATGCACTCTCTTCTTTGAGTTTTTGGGTTTTGTAGGGATTGGATCCATTGGATAATGAAACTCACCTACTTTGCTTTCTTCTCTATCTTGGTTAATGGAGTTCCCTCCTAAAATTTTTCTCCCCCCCTCAACATTCATCAAGGGGAACCTTTTTCCCCATTTATTTTTGTCATCATGGTATAAGGTTTGGGATGTTATATAAAAGCTTCTATAACATAAGGTTCCCTCCAAGGTCTCCCTTTACATGGCATGCAAACTGCTACCTCTCATATCTAATTTGTGGATGATACCATGCTAATGAAAAATCCCACTGTTGAGGAATCCAACAAGCTCAAATCCATCCTCACTAACTTTATTGAAGCTTATGTCACAACTTTGAACTTGGAAAAATCCCAGCTCTTCTTTTTCACCACCCCCTCTATAGTTCATATTACATTTCCCTCCTTTTGGGCATACCTAGGAACTCCCTTCCATCCAATTACCTGAGAATTCCCTTATATGATTTGGATAGATGGAACATATATTGGGATAGCCTAATACTCTCACTTTCCATTCGATTAAGAATCTAGAACTTCAGATCCCTCAATCTTGTTGCTAGACTAGTTCTCATCAAATTAGTCCTTCCAGCTATCCTTGCATATCTCTTGTCAGCTTAGGAATCCCCACAAAATATTATTAAAAAAATGAGAAATATGCAGAGGATTTCCTCTAGCATGGTCATGATCCAAGGAAAAATGGTCCCTTTTCAGTTGGGAAAATTTTTACAAGCCAAAGTCCATGGGGGAACTTGGCATTCGGGACCCTTGGTGGTTGAACATCATTATGGGAGAGAAAATTTGGTGGCACTAGCTCAAATATCCAACTAAACTATGGGATAAAATATGGAAGAAAAGATTTGCCCCACATATCCCGGAGGAACTAATTATTTGGATCAATGAACAAATTCAAGGCTCTAATATTTGGAATGTAGTGTGGCAGAATCAACCTCTCATATAGACTCATGCATTCTAGGAAATATAGAATGGTCAAAATGCTATGTTTTGTATGTACTCATGGAAACAATTACCTCTGCTACAATCACTTGATATCTTGTGCCCCATCCAAAACCATATACAATAGTTGTAGAACCTAAAAGTTTTTTTCCTTTGGTTAAATGTCTCACATTATCCCCTCTGGCAGAGTTGGAAAATTCTCCCTCATGACCTCAATACTCCTGCAGATTGGGATTTAAAACCATGGAAAACAACGACATCCCAATGTAAATATTGTATTAGAAAGGGACCAGATATTATACATTGGGGTCATACCCCTTATGGTAAGTTCACAATCAAAGAGGCCTAGTTCCTTCAAGAGAAAGTTCATAACCAACAAAAAGAACATATCTGGCACATCATATGGTGATCTAAGTTATGGTCGAAGTTTTCCACTTTCCTTTTCCTCATGGTACATAATCAAATCCTTACTTGGGAAAAACTCAGGAAATGAGGCTTCATTGGACCATTGATTTGTCACCTCTATAAGAAATAGGAAGAATCAATGGAACACATATTCAACCAATGATCCAGCAGTGGGGAGATATAGGATCAAGCTTCTTAGATTATGAGGAAAACTAACAGAGTAAGGGACAACATTATAAGCACTATCAGGAAATGAGGAACCTAGGCTTACAAAAGATCCAGATTATTTTCGGAACGAAATAAAAGCATATATATTACAATGAAATGCTCATAAAAATTTCCAGAAACAGAGAGATAAAACAATACATGATTTCTATTAATGAAAGAAATGTACATAGACTATAAAAATACAGAGTGCAAGACTTGCTAGAATGGTGTAAGATTTATCTCTTATAAGATATGTGACGACTATGCTCATTCACAAGAACATGATTACAATGAGGCTCTAAAGTCATTTTTATGATAAACATGAATGCCAAAACCCTAGAAATCCAAAAACCTAACCCTAGGATATGAAGTGCCAAAAGTCATGTGGGCCCCATTTGTCAGTGTTTCATGGAAACCTGCACAAGAGATATAGCTAAAGAAAGTAAAAACAAAGCTTATCAAGAAAGGAAGAGAGATTCAATATGGAAGAATGAGAAAATATATTCACACTACTCCAATGAGTTGTTGATTGATACATAGATCATGATCAATATGATACAATGAATGAGTGGAATACACTCATATATAGGGCAAAACATTCCATAATTAAGAAAAGCAATCAAGCAGTTATCTTTCCTTAGGAATGCATGCATGCATAATAGTGATGGTAAAAATAGAAAGTCTAAAATAGAACTAGTGAGTTAACTCCCACTGAATTAGTGTGTCGAAAATAGATATTTCTCCAACACCCCCCCCCTAAACATCACTATGGAGTAAAAAATGAGTTCTGGCTACTAGGCCATTTTAGGTACTCATGTACAATGCAACTAATGAAAACTGAATAAAAATGGGGAAAGAGGGAAAACCACATGGGAACAAAACCCCACCTCAAAAGATAATGTA
This sequence comes from Picea engelmannii, assembly GCA_009831015.1. Classification (NCBI taxonomy): domain Eukaryota; kingdom Viridiplantae; phylum Streptophyta; class Pinopsida; order Pinales; family Pinaceae; genus Picea; species Picea engelmannii. The sequence continues at coordinate 48,056 of ML824631.1, read as the reverse complement.
TCAAAAGAAGAAAATAACAGTTGTTAGACAACTGTTTTCTTCACTACAAGACGATCCCACAAAGTCTGAAAATTCTGCTCACTGAAAGTCTTCGTGAAGATGTAGAAATATTTATGGATCTAATGAAGACCTTTGGCAACCTGTCGGGCCTTGTACCTCTTGATCCTATGGACCCATCTGCACCTAAAAATATTCCTTTCTGGTGGACGTGGAGTCGGATTCCAAGTTTGGTTCTGTAGGAGTGAGTCATACTCCTTTTGCATGGCTGCTTGCCATAATGGATTTCCCACAACCCTATTGTAGTTTTGTGGATCAATAGAATGAACCATATAACAATGCATGGGTATCACAAGTTATGAAGCTGAAAGTACATGAGAAGGCTCCTCATGCTGAGATCGAGTCATCCTCGAATCCAATGGATTCCCTGCAAAGTTTCTTGTTTCCTGAAGTGTGGTCTGTGCCTTCTTGGGCATATGCTGAAGTTTCGACGATGGCTTCTTATCTGGATATACTACCTCCTTATTTCAATGTATAGAATCTGAGTGTATGGAATTATGTCTGATGTCTGAAACTGATGGAAGAACAAGAGTATATGCATGTTGCACTAGAGGTGCATGCAAAGTGGTCTCCTTATGTGTAAGTAGAATAGAGGAGTCATCGTCAAAAAACTTAGTAAATTTATACAACCTTGACTTGTGATCCACCTCACCAATTGGAATAATGGAATTGTCATGAATGTCAATTACTGAAACTGAATCTGATGTAAATTCAACCTTTTTACCTTTCTAACTGATCTGATAAACTGATAGTAGATTCATAGAAAGATTTGGAACATGTAGAACATTCTCAAAACTGCCATTGTGGAGTTCCACTCTCCCTTCTCCTGCTACTTCTATTGGAGTATCATCCCCCATGAGAATAGGAGGTCCATAGCATGAAATCAAAGAAGCAAAAACATCCTCTTTAGTTGCCATATGATGTGATGCACCGGAATCTATAATTAATGAATCATATGAGAAATTAATTGCAAACAGAGCATGATGATTACCTTTCTTAGCCACATGGTCTTCTTCCTTCTTCTTATTGGCTCCTTCAGGAATGAAGTCTCCAAGGTTATTCCTCTGAAGTACCTGTGTCATAAGATCAATCTACTTCTTCATGCATGTGGATTCTTCATGATTTGATTTATTGCAATATGTGCACTGTTTTCCCTTCTTCTTCTTCCCTTTGGAATTTGAAGAATCCTTGAAGGGTTTGGAATATCCCTCCTTTTTTTACTCTGGATATAATAACTCCTTTCATTTCTGCTTCGATTTCTAATTGTATGACCCTTTTCCATCATGCATGGTGAGTGCATGTGCTTTGGGATCTTTCATGATGCCCATCTGTATGAGTTTTCTCTGCTCTTTTGTAAGAGACTCAATGAGCTGAGCCAACGTAGGGATTTTCCAATTTGTTCCAAAAAGACATCTGCCATAATGGAAATTAGAGACATATACAACGTATTCTAGTCCTAGCTTGGCCAAGATTGTTAGAATATGTTGTTTCTCTTGTGTAGACTTATCAATACCACATTCACCCAAGCTCAATAGAAAATATTTGAATTTAGTAAAAAAATCTTGTATATTCTCAAAACTTTTAGTGTCTAAGGTATTCAACTCTACCTCAAGCATATGACCTTGCATCTCATCCTGCTTTCCAAAGAGTCCTTCCAAGGTGGTCCAGATCTCGTTTGGAGTCTTGCATGTGGAAAAATGAAACCAAAAATCAGTGGAGATTAACTCAAGAAGTATTCATGTGGCCTCATCCTTACAGTTCACCCATCTCATCTTCTCAATCGCTGATGTAGGTTCTGTTTCTGTCGCCATCGTCAAATTATATAGTCCTTTTCTTTTGAGTTGGAATGTCGCCTTGGGATTCCAATCAAAATAAATATATGGTGTGAGGATTACCACCAAGTTTGACTGTATAATAGTTTTCATATCCATCTCTCCCACTGTTTCTAAGAACCCCTAAAAATTTACTCTCAATTTGCAAGTGAAAAATTAAGAAATCACGACAGAAATGACACTTTAAGTGAAAATTCGTATCAGTTTCAAGAGACGATCTTGTGACTTACTTTCTGAGAAAATGGTGAGGAATCTTGCCAAATGGTGGAAAACCCACTTCCAAAATGGGTCGATTTACTTCTCAAGCGAGTTGTTTCCTCAAAAACTTAATATTTTTGGGAGCAATCACTATAGAAAGGTATGACCACAGATTCGTATTAGTTTTAGGAGACTATCTTGTGGCTTACTTTCTGAGCAAACGGTGAAGAATCTCACCAAACATTTGGAAACCCACTTCCAAAATGGGCCGATTTACTTTCTAGTGTTGGTAGTTTCCTCCAAAACGTAATACTTTGGGAGGAAAAATTGATGAAATTACGACCACAGATTTAGCTCGTTGAAACCCCATTTTTTCTTATTCTTTAGCTTGTCTGGCTTGCTCCAAGTAGCATAGCTCTGATACCATGTCAGTGTTTCATGGAAACCTGCACAAGAGATATAGATAAATCAAGTACAAACAAATCTTATCAAGGAAGGAGGAGAGATTCAATATGGAAGAATGAGAAAATATATTCACACTACTCCAATGAGTTGTTGATTGATACATAGATCATGATCAATATGATACAATGAATGAGTGGAATACACTCATATATAGGGAAAAACATCCCATAATTAATAAAAACAATCAAGCAATTAGCTTTCCTTAGGAATGCATGCATGCATAATAGTGATGGTAAAAATAGAAAGTCTAAAATAGAACTAGTCAGTTAACTCCCACTGAACTAGTGTGTCAAAAATAGATATTTATCCAACATCGTTGGGGTAAGTTCGTACATTAAATTCTCGGGGTCATAAATTTTGCATACAGTCTTCGTTTTAGGTGTGTGATAGCTCATTAGAAAGGTATTTTCGATAACTATGCATTATGTCATCAAACTCTCACTCCATCTACAGTTTGACTATGGAAAGCCAACAAAACATTGTTTATGGCCCCAAAACGGCCCTAGAAGTACAGAAAGATGTACTAGCATAAAAATTCCAAAATAATATAGTTGTAATACGTGGGAGGCCACCAATATCCACCTGGATGTTGTGTATGGCTTCAATACAACCCTATAAGTGTAGAACCGACAATTACAAAGAAATGTCCTCATTACAGAGAAATGTGTTGAACTGAAAAACTATCCAGATGAGCCAGTTTGAAGTTAGAACAAGTGGGTGGCCACCGATATACACCTAGATAAATCCTCCCCCATTAGGAAGCAATGATATCCATTGAATTGAGTGCTCAGGGAAGAGGGGAAAGCATTTACTAAATATGAATCTTGGTGAGTTGCATGCCTTGTTGGAGAAGTTGCGCTGCTTGGTCTGTGGAAGGCTGTCACGAATCTGTTACTGAAAAGGTTGAATCTATTCCACCAAACTATTGTCTTTGGGATTGATGGGGCATTTTTTAGGCATCATCGTAGGTGAATAAATAATTTATGTAATCTTCTTCTACTGGATAGAAGGTGTTGAGGCTGCAATGCTTGCAGTGGCCTTTTGTGCATCATTTGAAAAGACTGTGAAGAGGATGAATTTTGTAGTATGAGAGATTACCTTGTGGAATTGTTTTGGTGGAACAATATTCATGACTAGCTCTAATATCCTGTAGATTTGACCCCCCTCAGTAATAATGACACTATGGGGTCGAGACTCATAAAAAAAATGACACTTACACATATATGATTGGCCCAAAAAAACATCACATACATAAAGAGGGGAAACATCACACACTACCTCATCCTTGAAGGGTTGGATGCCATAGGATAGGTGGCACTATTGGATGACACAGATATCTCATCCCTGGTGAAGCCACCTGATGTTGTATGGTTGTGGGTGTGGTGTTGTCAACAACCCCAACTATTTGAAGACCCTAACTGAAATGAGGTTCTTCTAGTTGTCGTTATCAACAACAAAATGCAACGTGGTCCCCTTTACCCACATATGTGAATGGAAGAGGCGTTCCTCCACTTCAGGATCTACTGGTTCTTCTTTTTGAAGTTTTGTGGTCATGACAGTAGAAGTGGTGTCTTTGTATATGATCTCTCTAATTTTAGTATTTTCTATATCGTATTTTGAATCAGGGTACAGCTCCTTGTCTTTGACCTTGGCCACCAATGACTGTTTCAAGAGACATTCATCGGTGTTGTGTAAGGGGATTTTGTGGAAGTCACACCAATTCCCAGTGTCATTCTTCATTTTTCCCTTACCTTTCTTATCCTTTTTCTTGGACTGGTTGTCTGGAGGCTATTGGTTAGGGTTGTCTTTACCATGATTTGGTTGTTGCATATTTGCAGACCTGAACTCCCATTTGTTCTGGTGCCTATATTTCTGCTTGATTTTGACAACATATCGATAGGAAGCTCCCAATGACGAGATGTTTAGGAAATCCATTTCTGTTTTGATGTACCTATGCAAAGCCCCACAATATTTCATAACCATATTTTGCTCGGATTCTTTGGTACCCATCTTGGTGCGCAAGGTATGGAAAGTATTTGTGAACTCCAACACTGTTTGGATCTTATCTTTCTGTAGTGTGGTCCATTTCATGTACTGGTCTTCATAGTTATCAATAGGGTAGTATTGTTGCTTGACCGCATCCACAAAAAATTCCCAAGTGGGCTCAACCCCATATATTCCATATTCCTCTGTGGATCCTTGCTCCGATTAATTTTCCCATCAATTTTTGACATGGGGGAGAG
>ML824631.1:0-39562 GCA_009831015.1 Picea engelmannii | reverse complement strand
TTGTCTATTTCTTGTTAGTTAGTAAACTCAATAATTAGAGCTTAGGGAAATTCTTATATTATGTTCTATTTTGTTCTAGTTTCGGGTGGAACTAGGGAGATTTGTTTGTGTCCTCACTTACCGATTAGTCCAATAAAAAAATTAGTGACCATACTCGGGATACAACTTTCTTTTGGTTTTTTTCTTCTTATTTGCTTTTAGCTTGCCTTCTTTTGGTTAAGTTCACTCTCTGAGTCTATGGGTGATCCATCTAGACTCCCTGGGTCTGAAGGTTCATTTAGATTTTTTGTCTTTCTTCCATATTTTCCTTAGTTACAGAGATCATTGCACTATACTATATAGGAAGCCTATGATGACCCTATAACATCACAACCTGCTTATACAAACGAGTTCAACGACATCACACTATTCTCTATTGGTAGCCTACGATGACCCTAGCTCGTCACACTGTGCTCCACTGTCAGCCTGCGAAGATTCCTGTAGGAATTGTTGGAATGAGCCAATTTGTCTTTTTTCACCCAGTTTTTCCTTAATTTCATGGGATGAACTTCTGATACTAGTGATTGATTGATTTATGAGTTCAAATATTGCACTTGATTGATTTTTAGTAATTGCAAGTTTTTCTTTGTATTTTTGCAAGTTTTGCTTTTGATTCTTGTCGCAAGGGTATAATATTTGGATCTTGATCTGAGTTCTTGTTTGAAAAAGGGTCTTTGATTTATTTGAGGTTTTGGATTGATTTTAGTTTCCATGTTGTTTGTTGATTGAAAGACATTTTTGTTTTCATCTGACAAAAGGCTTTCTTATCTTTTTCATTTTTCTCTACATTACAAGTTTGATTTGGGAATTTTGTTGAGAGTGTGTTAATTTTCTTGGATTACACTTTCCTTTCATCATTACATCTCTGATTTGATTTAGGAAAGGAAGAACTGAACTCATTTATTCTTTTTAGTAATCTTTCATAAGAAAAATATTGCATTCAAAATACTTGATTAAGAGAGAATTTGAAAATTTTTGTAGTTCATGATTGTTTGGGATTTTGTTCATTCAAGAATTGAGAAATTGTATTTCGTAGCTTTTGTACTTCAAAAGAAATACCTTCTCCCTATTGTAACTAGATTTCATCGAATTGACATATTTCACATTCATCTCTTCTTTCATTTTATTGGGTCAAGGTCATATACATCATCAGTTTCATTCCCGTGTCCCTTTTGAGTAAACAACAACCTTTAAAATACAATGTAATTTAAACATTTATTAGCAACTTTTATTTTCTAGGAATTCTCTTCACCAACATTAKCTAGGATAGCTCTTTGGAATAGGTTCTAAGGCACACTCTCCAAAGCATCAAAACACACAATAGTATCTTGTGATAGGGAGAGTTCAAATCCAATTACTACTTTTTTTTCCTCAGAATCCCTTCTAACATAAGGGACAATCATGAGGTCGCATTAGGACTGGAAGAGTTAGTCACCCTTCTTTGTTGATCTTAGTGTAGAGATTTCACATATTATTGGGGGTCACTTGAGGGTATACCCATGATTATGTGTGGGATCTTTTCGAGTTGATTTTGGGCTAGATACCCTGCCTTTGCGCATGGATCAGATTGTCAACTATTTCCCCAGGCATCATTGTTGTAGTTGGTAACCTTAGTTTCCTATCTCTTTAGGGTATTTACATGAGGTGAATGTGGAGGGGAAAGTGTTCATGGTACCTGGAATCGACGCTGGACAAACTCACTCGGGATMCTTGGAGGGTATACCCAYGATTATGTGTGGGATCTTGCACTAGGGCATAATTCCATTAAGAAGGTCGTTAACGTAACTTTTCCACCCTCTTTATCCCAGCCCCTTCTTGTCTTGATTTTTCAACGTTGGATTTCATCACCAACTAGTGAATTCAKAATAAGAAGGTTTGTTTTCTTGGTTTGATTTCTAGATTTTATTAGTGAGTGTTGTGTGTTTCTCTAGTTGGCCATAGATTTTTTTCRTTCTTTATTTGGTCCAACCAACATCGACGTTCTCCATTCACATAGGATGCAAGGGATACCCTTGGAAGATCCGGAAGGTTACCTCCCTTTGCTTCCTAACTCACCAAAAGGCTCTCCTGAGGGAGAAGTCAATAACCAAGTAGCTTCCGAGGTTGGAATTTCACACTCTTTAGAGGGATTCCGAATTGTTTTGGATTATTTAGAGGCATTGTGACTTCCCCAAAATACGTTGTTGAGTATTATACAAGACACACATTTTCTCTGGATCAACTCATCAGGAGAAATTGTTGTTTTTTAGAATATTGGAGTACCTACTGGACCTTACGTAGGATCTAGAGTAGATGATCCACTTTTTCAAAGTGAATCATTTAAAACACTGGTTCACACTACTGGAATGTTTAATCCTAGATTCTCCCCTTCTTCAGTGTGCGATCTTTTTGGCACACTAGGAATGAGTTCTAGTCAACCTATGTCATCGCATGTGCCTGAGACATCTGTTACCTATACGGTACCTTTAGATCATTTTAATGGCACGACCAATAATGTCATCATAGTTTCAGACCAATTTTTGGTTGGTTCTCACTCAATTCTTCCTCTCCATATGGCCCACTCTACCATGGTCCCACAAGCTACGACTGTCTCTACTGGAAATGTGGTTATCTATAAAGATCCTATTGGAACACCACTTCCTCTTAGACCAAATATGTCACTTCCCCCTGGGTATAATGCTTTGAACACTTCCATTGCTATTCCTACTCAGAATCCATCCGGAGGGTCTAGACTTTGTGTTACTCCTCGGTATAATGTTGCTAGTCATTTGTTCCTACACTTACCTAGGTTCTCTTCGGGGGGCCTTACGTTCCTCCTCCACTTCTGTCTGGAGGATATAATTGTCTTGGCCCCAATGGATCCAATCTGGTTAGAAGAACCAATCTTTCTATTGCTTCTAGTTTTTAGATTCTTGTTGGGGGGCAACATCAATTTGGGGGATAATCTCAAGTTGGGGGGAAACCTCAAGGTGGATCCCATAACCTAGTTTATGGGAAAAGTATAATTGCATTACAATATCAACCTTGGAATCTTCCTTTCCAAGGGAATCAACAATCATCCGAAGGGAAACATCCTCAAGTCAATTCCTTTGTACCCCCTAATCTTGGTCAACCATATCCAGGTTCTATGAATCCCACTTGGGGTCAAAATTTCCAATCTAATGTTCCTTTCCAAGGGAGCATGCCTAATATTAATCAAAACCCTCCACAATCGAATCTGTCAGGATTTTCTAACTATCTACAGATTTCTTATGGTCCTACTGGTATACCTATGAGACTTCCTCATCAAAACTATTAGTTTCCTCAAGTGAACAGACAATTACCTTTTCTTGCCACTTTGGATTTACCGGATTTTTCTAGGATTTTGAATGATTTTATTTTGCATTCTCTTTATTGGACCGTCATACTAGCCAAATTACCATCTGATACTATTAAGTTTGACGGTCAATCAGGAGAATACTCGAATAATCATGTCATGACTTTCCATCTTTGGTGTTCGTCCAACTCATTGATGGATGATTCTATTAGATTACGACTTTTCCAATGAACTCTTATGGGTTCTGCAACAAAGTGGTATATTGAGTTACCATGAGGTTTCTTTAATGACTTTAATTCCCTATCCATGGCCTTTTTAACGCATTACCATTTTCCAATTCGAAACAAGACCAAAACTGAAATTTTGAGTTATTTTAAACAATCCTCTTCTACTCATATTTCTGATCATATCCATGAGTGGAGGAGGAGAAGATGCCTAATCAAAGTTCTCCTTCCTGATCAACTATTGTCTGAGTGTTTTACCAAATCACTCATTGGTCCCATTTCCCATGATGTTTCCATGGGTGGTGTTGTCACTAAAGAACATGCAATTAGTCATGCTCAATATCTGGATATTGTTTATTCACAAACAGACACATTCTATGACTTGATCCCTGATTCTCCTCATCCATCCATGAATCCTACCCCAGAACATCCAATAGCTTCTCATGTTGTTGGTTGTGTGATTGGCACTTTTCATGCTAAGACTCAGTCCACACAATCTAGTCATACCAATCCGAGGTCTATTGATTCTAATGTATAAAATAATCCTACTCCTACTCCTCCCTCTAGTAAAACTTCTAAAGCTAATTCGATTCAATCTACACTTAATGGTAAAAATCAAAATAAAAAGAAAGGGAAGGGTAAGAATAAGGAGGAGAAAAATAATAATCAACAATATGAGAAGCCCAAAACACAACCCTTTGATGACAAATATAAACGTAAACCTTGTTACCCTTGCCTTATTTGTGGTGACGATCATTATATGAAATATTGTCCATGATGTGATAAGGTTACTAAGTTCATACAAGGGACCTAGAAACCTCCTACGCCTGCCGTCTTGTCACAACCTTTCCTTTCTCAGCAGAAGGCCCAATTGGTCATTCATGAAAAACCTTCTCCCTCTACCACGTCTTATACCCTTATGTGTACTGGTGACTCCAAGAAGAATGAAGTTTCATTCGTAGCTCGAGCCAAATATTATTCTCCATCGAAACAGAAAGTTGATGATTTACCACCTTTGTTGGTTCAAACTCATCCCCCAATTTTACCTCCAAACAGTCCTCTTCATCTCAAACGACCAGGACTAGATACAGTTCTTCATCCTCCTCCAAAGGGAGTTGTTCAAAAGTCTTCATTTAATCCTCACACACGTGTTGCCCAAAACTACAGTAATGTAGAAGACCTTGCGCAAGGACCATTTGCGATGTCGGCTCTCAATGTCCTTCAAAGTTGTCCTACTCAATGAAAGGAACTGTTAAAGGATATTGGTGGAATTGATCCTACCGATACTAATTTAATAATATTTGTCTTGGAAGATCATATTCCAAGGCTTCCTCCTCAATTAGCATTCTAGATCCAAGTTTTTGTGGAAAATAATAATATCTGTCGAACTGTTATTGATGAAGGAGCCTTGACTTTCGTTATGTCCATTACTTATTGGAAATCTATTGGCTCTACTAGCCTTACCAAGTCGCACAATACTCTTAAGGCCTTCAATGGTACAAGGTTTAAACCTTACGGTGTTCTTCCTTCATTGTCTATTACGTTAGAAGGTAAGTTGGTCAATGTTGAGGTTGAGGTCTTTGATGCACGTCTTGATTATAACCTTCTACTTGGTCTTAGTTGGATTGATTCCATGTGCGCAGTTGTGCCTACCCTTTTCTGTGTGTTACGTTTCCCACACCAAGGAAATGTCATGATTGTTGACCAACTGGCCTTCTTTAATTCTAATTCCCATACTAGAAACATGCCTTTTATCTAGAAGACACCTCCTAATTATGAGAATGTTGACATGGGTCTTTTAAAAGATTCAACTTTGATGGGTACATCTCCTATTCCACCACCCGATATTCCTCCTCCTTTTTCCGCTTTGATTAACATGATCTCAACCCATGATTCATATGACCCATGGATAATACCTCACTCTGGTGATTATTTTCATTACGGCTATAGAATGCCTTTAAGTCCGATTGAATCATATTATCAAGATATTCAATCGACAACTACTTCTCCTCCTTCTCTCTGGGATACATCTCCTGATCCGTTTCACATGATCTTTCCTACTGATGAGATGATCATGTCAGTCATGTCTCTGGAAGACACTCCATGGGACAAGGAGAATCATCATTCTATCCTCTTCCTAGAATGTGATACAATAGAGAGTTACCAATGGATTTCGACTCCGTCGACCATTATTGTTATTTCTTCTGTTCCTGTGTCAACACACGATGTTTTATATGAAGGGAACTTGAGTAATATTTCACCTACCATTCCTATTAACATATCAATTAAACTCGGAGTCGTGGAAAATGTTCATATTGGCACCTCATGTTTTACTGATGAGGTTCTCACTTATAAAGCCCCTTTTCAAGAATTCCATGACGTTTTTTCCTAGAGTTATGAACAAATTCCAGGTATTGATCCTGATATTGTTGTGCATGAGATTAAGACTTATCCATATTTTAAACATGTTCGATGGAGACTTTTCCCAGTACATCCACGTAAAGCTAATGCTATCAAGATTGAAGTTGAGAAACTTCTTAAAGTTGGCTTTGTCTATCCCGTGGCTTTGACTGATTGGGTATCCAATCCTTTTCCAGTAAATAAGAAACAAGGAACGATCCGCGATTGTGTAGATTATAGGGATATAAATAAAGCTTGTCCTAAGGATAATTATCCAATTCTTTTCATTGACCAGATCATGGACGATTGTACCAAGAGTGAAATATTTTCCTTCATGGACGGTTTCTCTGGCTATAATCAAATCAATATTTTACCAGGGGATCAACACAAGACTTCTTTTATTTTCCCTTGGGGAACCTTCGCCTACTGGAAACTACGTTTTGGTATCAAAAATGCTGGTGCAACCTTTCAACACGCTATGTATTACACTTTTCATGACATTAATCACATCATAAAACCCTATCTATACAATCTACCGGCGCATTACATGCATCGTCAAGATCACCCGACACATTTACAAGCCATTTTCCTATGCTGTCGTTATTATCACATACGTTTGAATCCACACAAATGTGTTTTTTGTGTGGATTCCAGTTGAATTCTTGGTTTTATCATCTCTATACATGGGATTTGGGTAGACCCCTTGAAGGTTGAGGCTATTCTTAATCTACCTCCTCCTTCCATGCTATGCAAACCCCAAAGTTGGTAAGGGAAGGAAAACTTTTTACGTCGATTCATTCCCAATTACGATGAATTAACGAAAGGATTTACTCGGCTCCTCAAGAAAGGTTATGATTTTTTATGGGGCGATACTGCAAACAAATATTTTGAGGCTTTGAAACTCACCTTAATCCATACAATACAACTACTGTTTCCACCTGACTATAGCCGAGATTATTTCTTGTACTTAGCTGCTTCAGACTCTACCATTTCTATGGTTTTGGTCCAAGAGGATGATTCACATGATGAGCATGCTATATACTATTTGAGTCGGAGTCTCACGACTATCGAAACCAAATATTTACATGTGGAGAAACTGGCCTTGGCAGTTGTTCAAGCTGTTCAACGTTTTCATCATTACATCTTATTTACACATAACCACAGTCATTTCTAATTGCAACCCAATGCAACATATCCTTACTCGACAATTGTTGGGGGAAATTACTCTAAATGCATAGTTATTCTCTAGGAGTTTGATTTGGATTTTGAATGTGCCAAGTCAAAGAAGCCTTTGGTTTTTTCCGAATTTTTATGTGACCTTCCCTCTAATGAGACAGAAAATGTGGCAAAGGATTCCTTACCTAACGAATCCCTCTTTCTGATCAGTTCTGATGACATATGGTACGAAGATGTTATCATCTATCTCCAAACCCAAACTTTCCAGCCTGATATTTCTAGTACAGATCGTCGTCGTATACGGTATCAATCCTGTCAATACATCATCCTTGGTGATACTCTTTATCGTTGTGGAATTGATTCCATATTTCGACAATGTCTCACCTATGATGAAGTTGAGAAAGATTTGAACGAATGTTACTCTGGAGCATGTGGAGGTCATATGTTTGGGTATTCCACTGGCCAAAATATCTTACGAGATGGTTATTTTTGGCCTTTGTTTTTTAAGGATTGCATTACTGTTGTCCAGAAATTCCACACTTGTCAAATCTACAACAATAAGATCCACTCTCACCTTGCTCCTCTTCACCCTGTATTTTCCTTCGGTCCCTTCGCTAAATGGGGCATTGAATTCATGACATGTAACCCTCACTCGGTCGGGGGGCATGAATTATTATTGTAGTTGTGGATTATTTCACTAAATGGGTCGAGGTGATGCCTACATTTGATAATACCAGGAAAACTGCAACATTTTTCATATTCAATCATATCGTTACTTGATTTTGTGTCCCTCAAGCCATCATTACTGATCACGGTAGTCATTTTCAAAATTTCATGATTTTTGAACTTACTGAAAATTTGGGTCTTCGCCATGAAAACTCCACCCCCTATTATCCACAGGCCAATGGCCAGGTTGAACCAATTAACAAAGTTCTCACTACTATGCTTCGATGGATGGTAGGAATTCATTAGTCAAATTGGCACACGATGTTGTTCTCAACATTGTGGGCATATCAGACATCCATTAAGTCTTCCCCGAGATTCACACATTTCTAGTTAGTATGTGGTATCGAAGCAATTTTGTCAATTGAATTTGAGAAACCATCCTTGAAACTAGCCGTCAAACTTCTCCCTAACACCTCAGCTGAGGAGGAACGTATTTTGTATTTGATGCATATATACAACACCTGTCGTGATGCCGCATTAGTCATTGAAACTCAGAAGAAATGTGTCAAAGCCCAATATGACAAGCATGCCAAGCCACGTGTTTTTTCTGAAGGTGATCTAGTTCTTCTTTACGAGCAAGATCGTGATTTGCTAGGGGCTGGTAAATTTGAGCCCATGTGGCGGGATCCTTATATTTTGAAATGAGTTTTGGAGAAAGGCTCTTATGAGCTGGTATATTATGATGGAATCCCTTTGAGTGAACCCATAAATGGGCTTTACTTGAAGAAGTACTATGCTTAAATCATTTTTTCATGAGTTCTGTGTATTTTAATGTATCATACTCTTGTGTTCTTTTTCGTTGTTTGGTTCTACCTTTCGACTGTTTACCTTGCGTTGTTCTTGGTTTCCATATGTCGGTGTCTTCACTACCCTACATTGGCTTCACTGATGGCGCTAGTCGCAGTACTCAAAACTTAGTGTTTGCTGCTTGGGAAATCTATGCACCTACGGATGAATTAATCAATATAGATGGTGTTTTCCTTGGTCATGCAACTAACAATATCGCGGAATACAGTGAATTCATCGAATTATTGACCGACGATGTTTCACTTGGAATCTATTATCTTATTGTATGACTCGATTCACAGTTAGTAGTACTACAGTTGAGTAACGTTTATTCCATATGGAGTCCTACTTTGTTAAGGGTATATTTACGATTTCGCCTCTTGGAACATCATTTTGATTACATTGAATATCAACACATTCCTAGATGTCTAAATGCATTAACAAATGCATTGGATAATTATCTGTTAGACAAACATTTGAGACATTTATAAAATCCAATCACATTTTTGTACATAAAACAAGTAAGCCAGTAGGAGCCTCATATTAATAATGATAAAAGTTTACAAAACATTTTTTTGTCTGAAGACCAAAATGTCAAAAATGTGAAGCACATGGCTTCATATACAAGAGAGAATCAAGGATGCTACTCGTTATAACACACAACTACCCATGCTACTCTATGGAGTAGTCAACCGATGGATATAGACACACCCACTATGTGGCACTGATAATGCCTAGGAATATCATCTATAGAGGCATCTGGGATGTTCATTGTGAGTCCCTCCAGATTTTGTTCTATGGTCTCGAAGTCAACAACAACTACTCCTACTATGACACCTCTCTCCCCTCGCCTCTTGATAGGGGATGAACCTAGAGGACGAGAAGGTCCCATATCTACATTGTCAAAGAGCATTTGATTAGTCGTCGGATAAACAACACAGGAAAAAAAAAACATTTTATATCATTAAAAATAACCAAAACATTATATAAACACAATTTTCTTCTTACATATGTCCCCCCACTAGGAACCTTCAGGAATATCTAGGTCTAGATAAACAAAATTTCCTTCTTACCCAAATTTCCTTCTTACCCGGTGTAGGCATAATCATCTACCATTAACATTTGAGTTCTCAACCAGTCAAAGAAGACATTGTTGTACCTGATGATGTGACCGCCTCCATTTCGGGCCATGAGGTCTGCCCACCTCTTCATTCTTGGATCCTGTGGAGAAGGTATACCTCACCCTACCTACAAGCATAAGACTAGGACCCTCTCTAGGAAGAAGGATACCAAAATCGACCTGTATCCGAATTGTTTCAACCCACCACTTTTACACTTTGTAGGTTGTTTCTTCATACTTTTAAGGACCCCTTCACACCAGTTGAAGACTCGAGGATCCATACACTCCAATGCATACTAAAAATGGATCTACAGATCCATGTGGGGAGATGTACTCCTTGCTATGCGTGTAATAGTATAAAGGATAGTCGAGAGAGACAAGTCTCAGACATCCCTGATAGTAACCTTTCCGCTATGTTTCTGGGTACCGGGCACACAATTTTCACTGATGTAGTGGTTCATAGGCTCACTGCCACCCCTACTACCTGTAAGTGTCACCCGTCATCCACAGGGAGATAGTCCTGTTAGGAAATAAATATCCTCAATATCTATCGTGAGTGTCTGGGAACCCACCTGAAATTATTTATCATTCACATCCCACATGTGAACTAAGTACTCAACTAGTCTTATATGGTCTCTCATACCCTGAATATTGAAGAATTTCAACAAACCACACTGCCAGAGGGCCATAACTGTTCCCGGGTCATTCCCGATGAAGTAATCTTCTTCTTTGTGCTCTCTCTCACACCATTCCAAAATCTTGACTGTGGAAGACCTCACAAGGAACCATAAAAAGAGATTAGCAACATAATTTTGTTTGTTGGGGGTTTTCACTTTCTCGACTCATCTTTTAAAATTTTGGGTTGCGGTCATCGCAGGCCTGTGCATTCACACAGTGTGGCATCGTCACACCCTAGCTATAAGGTTGCCTATGACGGTCCTAGATAGTCGCAGGTCTCGATATAGGGCACTTGTGATGACCTTAATGCAATGGTAACCCCCAAAAATCAACCCAAAAGCACATTTTCAACAAATGAAAATCAAATTTTAATCCATGAAAAGATGAAGGAGATGGAGATTACTTTTTCTATGGAGACGAATCATGGATTGATCCACCATCCACTCTATAATCAACACTTTAAAATCAAGGTAAAAAGGGGGTTTGGAGAAATGTTTGGGTGAAGTTACAAATGAAATATCGAAATGCGATTTTTTACCTATTTTATTGATTTTTATTACTTTTCATTTGTATATTGTATTATTTTTTATTCTTCATCCAAACCCTAAAGTCCTAACAACTTTACAAGTGGTTGATTTTTGCATATTGAAAAAGTCTAGAGGTGAGACGCTGGAACAAGGGTCCACTTTTTGGTTTTTCATAAAAAAACTCCGAGCAAGTCTTAATTATTTCTCACGCTCGTGGAACCATGAGAATGTAATCGAGTAGCGTTTTTCCATTTTTTCGAACTTGTAATGGTGACATGAAAAAACGAAACACTATGGAGTATACTTTAAGCTATTTTCATGCTCGCTAAACATGAAAAGATGATCAAGCGACCTTGTTCTTTTCACGCTCATAAAAGTATTTGGAGAAAACATCTAATGAGTGGTAGATTATCACTTTTCAGTCTCGTTAGATTAATTTATGAAAAAGGACATGATGGAGTTCTCTTTAAGTTTTTTCAGACTCTCTAAAATTGAAAAACCCCTTAGTTTTCTCTCTTTGGATTCGTTAAACAAACATTGAAATACCCATATGGGATTGAACCACTCCTTCTTAGGGTTCATTAAACATACTCTRAGGGGCTCGTMTGAAGGATGAGATCACATCAACAAGCATATGTTATCCTCCTCAATATTGTKTAAAAATAAARAGGTACTCGYGAGAAATGGTGGGGGAAAATTGGGAAAGAAATGTGTCTCTGTATTTTTGTTAGCGGCAATAATAGTCRCTCTTGAACATGACACCCCACTTCATCATTGTAYATGGTTTGGGAAATCCATTTGTCTCTTGTTTTACCATCCGCAACTCCATGTGTTGGGTCCTACTTGAGTCAGTTTTGTCAATGCCATTGTCGTTTCATTCATATGTTCAAGAGAAKTCCAACCTAAACAAACCTTCTATCAAGTCGGCCATCTGTAGTTATAAATCTTCTACCATGTYTRCCTTCCCTGTGTTCATTTYGAGTCACTTCATACTCTGACCTAGCTCAAATATATTACATATTTCATGTCAYTGATGGGGGATACRTCAAGGCCCTCMTGTGATGAGTCTTTTCCTGTCGACTTCAACTCATTATATGGGAACAAGACATAGAAATCATTTAGTACCTTAGAGCCTGCATGCCTCAGTGGGAGGTTTCTTCGCTTTCAATAGTGGGTTCACATCATTGACCCCTGATTGGAAGATTCCATCGAGTGTTCGAATTCAACTCATTTATTCACATTCACATGATTGTACTAAGGGTACCTTGGGAGTCATTGACATCAATGGTGATTTCCCTCGCACTTGTTAATGCTTTTCATTAATGACCGATAATCAAGTGGTTTCTACCATGTTCAACTTCAACACCTGTAATCACATGGCTAGATTCATACCTAGAGATGATGGAAATGAAGACCCTGGATCTTATCATTTTGGTCCAGGTTGTGACAAAGTATTCATGATTTGTATTGACACATAGATCCAATGTGTATGTCTTGTGGCTATGTGTGAATTTTAGTTCTTTTTTAGCATAGATCCACAATGTATTATTGGTGGCTATGCTGAATCATGATGACATGGATCCATAGTGTATGTTTAATGGCCATGACTCACTTGAAACTTATGATTAGAGTCACTTTTAGTCTGAGAATGGGAATTCCTACCTCGGAAAATGGTATGATATTATGCATATGCTTCATTGTTTGCAGGTTCTTGATCAATGCGCTCCTTGTTTTCGACACACACATTCTGCAAAGTATTTCAGCTGTCACGAGTTCCAGCTTTATACTTTGGGGGGAATTATGTTACACATTATTTTGGTCACCTCAGTGATCACCTGACAAGATGTGTTCATATTCCCTAAAAATATTAAAACATACTTTCTCCATGGGAAAAGTGATTTGATTTCCTCTGCCAAAAATCATATGAAGGAAGGTCATTGCACCATACTCTATTCATGGGGTGCGGCGATGCCTAATCATTGCATGATTCACTATACCTAGACTGTGATGTCGTCGCATGATACTATATACACAAGGTGCGATTATGATTTAAGCTTGGGAAAGGTCAAATTTCATGAATGTTCTAGAAGGGGATATTCTAGAAGATGAGGTGGCCTTAGATCGGTTTGGATCTTACTCGCTTCTATAATTTGGTGGGATTATCCTAATCTCCTCATCCATGTCTATTTCACACTATATAAAGGGGTATCTCTCATGGAAAAGGATAAGGTTGAATAGGCTAAGATTTGTATGGAGAGTTCTACTTCAGATTATTCTTGACAGATTTGCTTTAATTCTACAAGCTACATGGTGGATCTTCTTCATTCAAAGGCTT
Organism: Picea engelmannii; assembly: GCA_009831015.1. NCBI lineage: Eukaryota > Viridiplantae > Streptophyta > Pinopsida > Pinales > Pinaceae > Picea > Picea engelmannii. The sequence continues at coordinate 26,235 of ML824631.1, read as the reverse complement.
TGGAGAAAAAGTGTGTGTTTTAGAGAAAAGGGCCATCAAAAGGGGACCTTGCAACATCAAGTCTTTGGTTGTATTCTCCACTTTTTATTTAATATGATACAATGATATGTTTCTTTCCCATAAAACTAGTCTTGTTTTATTGTAAGATTCCTTGATCACATACATAAGTTCTTGTTGAGTATATTGTGTTTCTTTCACTTTGGTTGGATTTTGTTCCGTTGCAGGTTCAATATCATAGGAACATTGGAATGGATCTACGATGGAAATGGCAAGCGGAAACAACATTTAATGTTAGGATATTTAGACACTTAGGAGTTAGTAAGATCTACTTGGTCTATTGTGTCGTTAGGTAAAAGTGTGCTTTCTAGTGTGTTTCTTTAGTATGAATTAGTATGCATTTGTAGTTAGGAAATCCGACGGTCACAATATGTTCCCGACATAGAGTGATCTGATGGTTCATACTCTCCTCAATCTTAATGACCATTGATCCATGGCTTAACACCCGATTGGTCCATGATCTCTATTTAAAGAGAATGGAGGGTCATTTGTCGATGATCGATTGTGAGAAACTCTCCTGTAAAATCTCTATGTAATACTTTTCTTTTCATTAATAAACTGCTCCAAGTGGTCGCGTTGGCTGGGGCCGTGGATGTTTCCCCGTAGGGGTTTTACCATGTGAAAACATCGGTGTGTTGATCTTTTCTTTGATACCATGTTCAACAACAAAGGTATCCCAACAGAGGATGAACACTTACACCTTAAGGATTTTCCCAAGTTGAAGGATTTACAATAGTGACACAATAGGATAAGGAAGGAGGCATTAGAGCCTATCCCCCCTTAATGACAACTTACTGAGCTCCTAACATAGATCGAATTTTGAAAAAATTCTCTTCTGTAAGAGACCCAGTTCAACATTAGCGTAGAAAACACATCGAGCTACATATTCACTTCATCAGAAATCTCATTCATGATCAAGTTATTGAAGTTCTCTTTTTCCCTTTAGAAGATCAAGTTGCAGACATTTTCACAAAGTCTCTTACAGAAGCGAATTTTTCCAAACTTCGATCTATGTTAGGATTTCAGGAAGTTGTCATTAAGGGGGGATAGGCTCTAATGCCTCCTTCCTTATCCTATTGTGTCACTATTGTAAATCCTTCAATCCTATCCCAAGTTGTTCTTAAGTGGGGATGTTAGGATATTTATACACTTAGGAGTTAGTAATATCTACTTGGTCTATTGTGTCGTTAGGTAAAAGTGTCCTTTATAGTGTGTTTCTTTAGTATGAATTAGTATGAATTTGTAGTTAGAAAATCCGACGGTCACGATATGTTCCTGACATAGAATGATCTGACGGTTCATACTCTCCTCGATATTAACGTCCATTGATCCATGGCTTAATACCCAATTGGTCCATGATATCTATTTAAAGAGCATGGAGGGTCATTTGCCAATGATCGATTGTGAGAAACTCTCTTGTAAAATATCTCTGTAATATTTTTCTTTGCATTAATAAACTGCTCTAAGTGGCTGTGTTGGCTGGCGCCGTGGATGTTTCCTCGTAGGGGTTTTACTACGTGAAAACATCGGTGTTTTGATATTTGATCTAGTTATGTGAGTGGTTACTGAAGGTGTTTGTCCTCTGTTGGAATACTTTTGTTGTCGAACATTTAAAAGGTATGTTGTCTATTTATTGTTAGTTAGTAAACTCAATAATTAGAGCTTAGGGAAAGTCTTATATTCTGTTATGTTTTGTTCTAGTTTCAGGTGGAACTAGGGAGATCTATTTGTGTCTACACTTAATGATTAGTCGAATAAAAGAGACAAGCTAGAGACACAAATTTCTATACTCGGACCTCATGAGAGACATGCTTTGAAAAATGATCAAGAGCCTCCTACTTTGATGCCACTAATCCAGATTATTTTTGGAATGAAATGAAAGCATAGGTATTACAATGAAATACTCATAAACATTTCGAGAAACAGAAAGATACACTAATACATGATTTCTATTAATGAAAGGAATGTGCACAGAATGTAAAACTACAGAGTGCAAGACTCGCTAGAACAGTGGCATCTTTATCTCTGAGAAGAGATATGACGACTATGCTCATTCACAAGAAGATGATTACAATAAGGCCTTGAAGGCCTTTTTATGATAAACATGAATTCCAAAACCATAGACATCCAAAAACCTAACCCTAGGATATGAAGTACCAAAAGTGATGTGGGCCCCGTTGGGGTAAGTTAATACATTAACTTCCTGGGGTCCTAATGTTTTCATACGACCTCTGTTTTAAGCATGTGATAGCTCGTTAGAAAGGTATTTTCGAGAAATATGCATTATGCCATAAAAATATGACTCCATGTACTATTTGACTTTGTAAAGCCAAGAAAACATTGTTTAGGGACCCAAAACAACCATAGAAGTATAGAAGGATGTAATGACATGAAAACTTCCAAAATAAGACAGTTGGAATAGGTGGGTGGCCACCAATATACACTTGTATCCTGTGTAGGTGTTCAAGACATCCCCTTAAGTGTATAACCCACAATTACAAAGAAATATCCCCATTATAGAGAAAAGTGCTAAACTAGAAATGGTCCATATGAGCTAGTGGGAAGTTGGAACAGGTGGGTGGCCATTGATATCCACATTGATCAACAAAAGCCCCATAATAAATAGGATTTGGAATATTTTTCCAGGAATCATTGTCTGGCAGCTTTGGAAATAAAGGAATAGGTGTGTCTTCCACTCCCAAGATTCCACCCCTTCCAGTATCTGGTCAAATATATTTGAAAACATATAGGAAACTTTCCATTCCCAACTTTGGACCCAGGAATAATTCCCTAATGATCCCTAAGAATCTCTCATTCTTTATTGATGTAAGTTGAACTTAAAAATTACTCCACTCAGTGTGAACCCCCTTCATAGCTCCATTTCCCACATCCCCTTCACCTGGAAATTCTCCCCTCTTGGTTTCTTCAAATAGAATTTTGATTGTGCTTAGAAGGGAAATTGTGGACCTAAAGGATTTGGTGTCGTTCTTTAGGATAACACAGGAAAAATCCAGTATATCTTAGATGGACATCTCCGTCATGACTTCAACAACTCGAAAGAGATCTAGGGTCTCATAAGAGGGATACAATTATCCTCTAATCTAAATTTGACTCACTTAATCATTAAAGGGGAATGTAAAGTACTCATATCACATGCCACCAATGTCATTAATTGGATTGATATTGAGAAAGTAACCCCAATTTGGAGCCTTCTTGGCCCTCTTAAAACCTTACAAGGTATTCTACGTCCCTCTCTCACTCTTATCCCGTCTCATGTGTGATGAGAAGAAAACATGGTTGTTGATAAGCTGGTTAATGACGGAGTATCCTCATAAGTAGGGGACATCCTAATCGATGCACAACATCACTTTGCTTCGTAATTGTTGCTTCAATGCAGGGAGATGGCTCTCATTTCTCTCCCTTGGATGGGGTGACACTTGGCACTCACAAAAAAATCGACACACATGTTCCTGGCATAGTTAATGCCCACGGATGCCACCCTTCTTCCTCGTCAAATCATTATGTTTAACATTCATTCAAGAAAGGGGGTAGTGCGCCTGCACATGAAGGAATTTTTAATGGCGCACATACAACAAAGTTTGAGGCTTCATAGAGAAGGTACATGAAAGATCAACACCATCACTTCGGTATTTAAGGAACCTTTCCCTTTCACTTCAACTAATTTTATGGAGGTAAGATATAGCTATTTCTATTTAATTTTGGATTGGAATTTTGTTTCCCATTCCTCTCTTGGTTTTGATCCTTTTTGGTGTTGTGTTATCATTCTCATCCTTGTCTCTCCAATGCCACATGAACGGGGAAAGACAAAGAGAGGGTCGACCTATTACATTTTTTTGACTCGACACCATCATCCTGGCCCCTCTCTCGCCCTTTGTATACCCCCCATCCCCTCCATAATCCATGTTGGTCCTCCTCTATCTTATAAGAATTAGGTTGAAGAAGAAAATATCATTACTTACATCCAGGAATAAATTCCTTCGGTTCCCCCCCAAGCCCCTCCTGACTCTATCCTACACATTTCTTTAGACCCTCAGGAACCCCTTCATAATTCAGGACACCTGCCTCAAAGATCCGACCCTGTGAAAAAAATGGGAGGATGTTTGGTTAAGGAAGAGATTCCTCCAGAATGGTTGGAGGAAATAACCATGATAAAAACAAAAGTTGTTAACGAGCCTCAAAATGTTGTTTCCTCTAAACTAGAGATGCCCAACACCCATAGGTTATCAGAAGATCATCTGCATCTCATCTTTGAAATGCGATGGGACATGTTCGACCATCTTCACTTCAAGGATATCCTGAGTCATCACTTGGATGTATTGTTCGATTCCCTCTCAAGCGAGCATGCCAAGCGATTGTGGTCAACCTGCTTCCAATTGTTCATTTTAGCTCCTTCATGGCCACACTCTCCTAGCATTGATGGTCATCTGGGATCACCTAATGTTTAGTTCTTTTTGTTGTTATGTTTTCAGGTCCAGAGAGGCCATAGTTACAATTTGGTTTAGGACTGTATTTTTTTTGTTACTCTAAACAAAAACATGATTGCTTGTTTTGTGAGACACCTGTTATGGGTTTCCATTTGTATGGAAGAACATGTGGCAAATTTTTCCATGTGTATTTCTATCAAGACTCTTTAAGAAAACATAATTTTTATTTACAAAAAAGAAACTAATTAATTATTAGGGTTAGAGTTTTATTAATTAATATTAGAGTTATTAGGTTTTATTAGGGTTAAGGTTATACTAATTATTTGATTACATTTATTATATCAAGGAAAAGACAATATAAATATTATTTATTAATACATTATTACATTATATTAAAAAAATACAATATCAATATTAATTATTAATATTTGATTACATTTATTATTTGATTACAATAGATATTAATATTTAGTTACATTATATCACCAAACTTTTTTTTATAAAAGAATCTTTGACTACATTTATTATATTAAGAAAAATACAATATCAATATTAATTATTTGAATACATTTATTATATCAATAAAGAGATAATATTTTATATTTTAAACCAAATGTCTAATAACAATACATTTAAAAAAGACAACATTTATATCCTTATCCCTCACATACATAAACTCTTCAATTTAGAAGTAAAACAGGGATTCCCTAAACCCTGGATGCAAAGCCTCATTGTTCCTATTTTTAAAAATGGGGATAAAAACATTCCTTACACTTATAGGACCATTATTATTAACCCAATTTTAGCCAATATTTATGGAATTATTATGGAAAAGAAGATTATCCTTTGGATAGAAGGTCATGGTAAAAGAGCTAAAGGCCAGGACAGGTTTATGAGATATCATTCAACTGTGGACCATCTTGTTACCTTAAGGATCATTGCACAGGAGTTCTGCAATACTAAAAACAATCTTTTTTGTTGTTTTGTTTACGTTAGAAAAGATTTTTACATGGTTCCTAGGAAAAACCTTTGGAATATGTTGGAAGAGATAAAAGTGACTCTCGAGTTGAGGGTTTTTGCAATAAGGATGGATGAGAATGTTATTGCTAAGTTTAAAAACACTGAGGGCTGGTCAAAAGAGATTAACTGCAATATCAGAGTCAAGCAAGGTTGTCCCTTGTCCCCTACCCTTTTTGGCATATACATTGACAAGTTAGAAGATTGCTTGAAAAAAGTAGGTTGTGTCGACCCTACTCTCATTGGTATAGTCATCATTATTCTTCTTTATTCTGATGATATCGTTCTTATGGAAAGGAGTCCCCATGATTTTGAAAACCAACTAAGAATCCTCAAGGATGTTTTCTCCAATATGGATATGACTATTAATATTGATAAGACTAAGGTCATGATTATTAAATCCAATAAGACCCCTTATGATACCTTTGTATATGACAAAAACAACTTGGAGGAAGTGACTTCATACAAATATCTTGGAATTGATATTCACCAAAAGCTCAATTCGAATTATAGCATTGAGAAAAGGATTATTGGGGGATGGTGTTGTAGGTGAATCCCCCTGCGGACAAGTGGATTCCCTCTTGGTCTCTAGACTCCTAAGGCCAAGACAGAAAAGTGCTTAACATGGACATTGAATTCCTTTTATATCTAATCAAGCTAATAAATGAAAGAGAAGGAGAAAGATATGTACCTTATTAGTGATGTTTTTCCTTGCAAATTCTTGGCTGAGCTTCGATCCTGATCTCCCTGATAGGTCCTGTAGGACAAACAAATATACAATGGACTTCCTACTCTACTGATATTAGCTCAAATATAGATTCATCTATTACAGACAAACTCATATGGAACAAGCATAAGTTTTAAAGAAACATGCCAAGCATTGATTATTAATGAGAACAAGTAAAAATTCTTACAACCCTTTGAATGAAGGTGCAAAATCTTCTTCCATTTCTCCTTGTCCAACCCATTTGCTCAAGTAATCTCCACTGATTGCTTTGATGACATCTCACTCATGAGATCATAAGTTTGATGTAATTCTCAATCTCCATATGTCTTCTACCATGAGGAGGCCTCCTTCTATAGGTTTGGAGAGGCCTAACCACTTGAGAGATATTTGGGGTAAGTTGAGGATTCCTCTCCTTCAGTTGTGGATCTCTCATAGGATCATGCCTTGACCCAATATTTGAACCCACCTACCTTCAGATATTGAGGGGATTGTCCCCTTATTTCCTCCAACAAATTGAATTTCGCCCAAAAAGGAGTAGAGCTCCCCCAAAAGTGACATAGAGCACTGGAACGATCCTCTATAAGGGAGTACATAGTGCCAATGCCTCATGTCAGTAGGTAGGGGAGGTATCCTTCCCAAAATTGATGTTTTAGTGGCTTTTTCCAGTGGCACAAGGTTTGTACTCTTCTATCAATTGATTTTCCTTCTTCAAACTAGTCTTCGATGTGTCTTAGTGCCCTTATGATGTCGTTAAGGAGACGACATAGGCAGTGTGATGTTTGCGACACTAGCAACAATTGCAACCAACATGCGCCACTTGAAATATTTATAATGACGACATTTAGCCGTCATTGTAATGAATAATTTTGATGTGTAATAGATTGCCCTCCAAAGTGTGAAGTCAGAAGACGATGATGACTGAAGTAATTTGTAGACTTTTTAGAGAAAGGGTATGGACACAGAGAGGCTGGAAAAATCTTCACAGAACCATCAAACAAATATTATAATATGTTTCAAACCTAAGGAAGGCATACCTATGCTTGAGTGATAAATACTTTTTAGGTATGGCCACCATAAAATACACTGTGGATCCATAATTACATTGATAAAAGGTATAGCCATTGAAGATACAATGTGGATCTATACTCCCATGACCTGAACTGATTGTAGCCATGAAGAAGACACAATGGATCTATGAAATGACAAGACATAGCCATGACCAATACAAAGTGGATCTATGTAACAATGTATGTGTCATAGTTCAAAAGAACTCCTTCGCAACCTGGGCAAAGTATACATAAGAGTGAAAAAATCAACCCATGGTCTTCTTACCAATCTCAATGTAGTACGAAACTAACCATGTGAATATATGTCTTGATGCAGAACATGGCAAAAACCACTTGATTAACGGTCAAAGATGTAAACCGTTAACAAGCGCAAGGGAGATCATCATTGATGTCAATGATTCCCAAGGTACTCTAGTACATTCCGACGAATGTGAATGAATGAGCTAAAGTCGAACATCCATGGAATCATCCAATCAGGGGTTAATGATGTAAACCCACTGTCGGACATGAGGAGGCTTGCCATTGAGGCATGCAGGTCCCAAAGTACTAACTAGTTTCTAAGTCTAGTTCCTGGATAGTGTGTCAAAGTTGACATGAATAGACTCGTCGAAGGAGGGCCTTGATGTATCCCCCATAAACAAAACAAAATTGACACAGAGATGTAATTGGTAGTTCAAATGAACATGGACCGACATAGGTATTGAAACAAGATATTTGTGATGGCTGACTCTCGAGGAAGATACTTCCCTTGAACATTGAGGCACAATAGAAGAATCTTGACATGGACCAAAACTTGATGATGCAGTGGACGTTGCGACTTTCATCAGGTGACCCAAAGGAGTAAAATAAACTCAGAGGATTCGCTCAGTGTAGAGGTTTAGCAGATTCAAATGCATGCAAAGACAAAGTGTCATGTTCAAGGGAAACCGTAAGAGCTATTGGTAGTGTTCTAAAAAAACTGCTTGTCTTGATTCTTTCAATTTCCCCCCCCATCTAGATAGATGAGTACCTCTTTTTAATTTAACAAGCTCGAGGAGGGTAACACATGCTCGATATGACTCACCTTCGATAAGTCCCTCTTTGTTTGTTTAGTGAACTGGAAGAAGTAAGGGTTCGGTCCTGTATGGGCCCTTCAATGTATGATCATTTAACGACTCTAGAGAAGGTAAAATCGGTGGTTTTTCATATTTAGAGAGTCTGAAAACAACTTAAAGATGACTCCAAGGGGTTCCTTTTTCATATAACCTTTACAAGTTCGAAAAAGTGATAAAATTCTACTTGGTTACATTCTCATGTTTTTTCGAGCATGAGAAATAACAAAGACTAAGCTCGGTATGCCCCCAGCGTGAAATATGGGGGATTAACTCCACAATGATCATCAAAGGCTGGAGACATTCCCTCCAAGCTTCAATTCATTCACCAACTTTGAGGTTGTCACCAATTTCTCTACTAGATGGAGAAAAGGGATAAGAGTGGATGAAATGAAGGTTCAAAAGAGGTGATTGTTTCATTTTTTTAACGAGCTTGACATAGGAAAAGAACTATGCTCAGGAATCTGGGTTCAATTCCCAGATTGTTGTTTCATTTTTTAACGAGCTTGCTACAGAGAAAAGAAACTATGCTTGTGACCTCTGTTTCATTTTTTAACGAGCTTGATAAAGAGAAGAGAAACTATTCTCATGAACTCTGTTTCATTTTTTAATGAGCTTGCTACAGAGAAGAGAAACTATGCTCATGGACTCTTCTTGATCATTGCCTCCAAGAGAATAACGCTCTGGAAGGACACCATGTCAAGGGACAAAACTCAGTCATGGCTTCCAAGAGATCTTCATTGGATGGAAGAAAATCACTCTGGAAGGAACACATGTCGAGGACCGCGAAAAGGGTAAGGAGACCAGGCTCCAATAGCCCTACCGAAGAGATCACCATGTCAACTACCAGATCCAAATCATCGAAAGTTGAAGTCATGGGAGACGATGGAAAATCAACATCAGGAGGGGACATAGAGTGTATGTCTCCCTAAATTTTGTCACGAGGGGGAAGAAAAGAGGATCGATGTTGGCCATCTGAAGAGGGAGAAGTGGATTGGATAGAAATGTATGATATTTTGGATAGACTAAGTGGCACAATGTCACCTAGTGCATTGAATTCCAACAGACTAGATACAATCCAAGGGTTAGATGATTCCAAAGATTGATAAGCCATGGTTGAAATCATATCGACGGTGGCAATATGATGTGTAGTTGATGGAAGTGGTGTAGGGAAGGTACCCATAAGGATAGAATATTTCATCAAGCCAACACCAATGATTTCATACGTGATCGTGTGGTCCCCCAAGAAATGAATGTTGTTGGTAGCAGGAGCGCGATCATCGGTTGTACAGAAATCTAACTGATCGACAGTGAATATTTTTCCCTGATGAGGAAATTGTACACATCGAAAGATCGATGAGGAAACGACAGTCATATCATAAAACCAACTTCTTCCAAGTAACAAGTTGTAATCAAGGGGAGCATCGACCACCTTGACATCAACGATGACAATTTTGCCACTCAATTGGATGGGCAGGGACTGTAAAATTCCATGGGGATGAAAACCTCGCTCATCGAATGCGCTTAACATTGTTGGGATTTGTTAAGTGCGGGTGATTTTAAACTTTTCCAACATGCTAAAGACATGACACAAGTAGAGACTCCCTCATCCAAGATGGTTCGGTGGATTTGTTGATTGTGAACAATAACATCAACTTGGAAAGCAAGTTGATGGGATGGTCGAGATGTATAATTGTCCAGGTTAAACATGATATGGTTGGATGAATTAGGATCAACAGTGTCCAATAGTGGACAAGAGCATTCTACGTTGACTGGGGAAGTGCTGTAGAACTTTTAACGCAGACATATCACACGGTGCTTGAGCCAAATCTTCAACAATGTTGTAGTTCTGGGTGGCATGTGAACTAGGATTAAAGGTAGATTTACAGATAGTGCTCTTAGGAGGGTGTAAGATAGAGTTGAATTTAGGTTTCTGAATCTGAAGTGGTCCAGATGGAGGATTAGCTGATGGAGGACTAACGAAGGACAGTGATGGAGCCGGTAAAGTACCAATACCATTAGTGACTTTTCCCTTGTTAGGGTTACCTGGTGTGTTGTATTTCTTAGAGCGGGTGTTCAAATTAATCCCATTAAACATATAAATATGTGCACTCATCAAGGCCTCATCATGAGGATGGCTATAATTTCCCCCAGGAGAGGGGGTTTGAGCAACCATGGATTGCTATTATGGAAAAGGCTAAGTAAGCACAACGGGTTGTGGATTTCCCTAGAAAAGTTTGGCCACTTCATTGTGATGTGGACAGTCTCAAGTGTAGTGATCGTCACCACAAATGATACATGGGAATTTCAGTTTCCATTGTGGTTTCTTTTCAGTAGCAGGTCTTTGAACTTGATTTTTTGGTTGTTCATTGTTATTAGTATTTTTTGATTTATTTTTTGTCTTCTTCTTACCTCTGGATTGTTGTGAAGGGGAAGATTGGACTGCATTCACCTCAGAGATCTGAGTGTGGGGGGAGGTAGAGGAGAGTGTGGTCGATTGGGAAGTATATTGAGTTTTGACGAAACTGATAACACCGTCTGCATGAGATGAGGATGATGGCTTGGATGGATCAGTATTATGTAGAGCAACATTTCGAAGAAAACCAAACAAAGTACTAGATTGTGAATAAACCAAATCTAAGTACTGAGCCCGAGCAATGTTTTCTTCCTCGGTGACTGCACCACCCATAGTGACATTGCGAGTGATAAGGGGTAAAAGTGATTTAGTAAACCACTCTGCCATTAATATGTCAGGAATGATTACTTTGATCATGCTTTGTCATTGTCTCCACTCATGAATATGGTTAGAGATATGCACGAAGTCAGTTTGATGAAGGGAGGTCAAGAGTTTAGTACCCGTCTCGTAGCGAATAGGTAGTTGAAAGTGCATGAGGAAAGACATGACAAGGGAGTTTAAATCATGAAAAGAAGAATGTGGTAGCTCAATATACCACTTTGTTGCAAAGACAATAAGTGTTCGCTGGAAAAGACACAAATGTATAGAATCATCCATGAGGGAGTTTGATGAACACCAAAAATGGAAATTCATCACATGGTTATTTGGATCTTCGCTAGAGTTTCCGTCAAATTTCAGACTATCAAAAGGAAGTTTAGCTGTAATAACTAGCCAAACCGGTGAATGAAAAATAGGATCATTAGTTAACCGAGACAAGTCTAGGAGATCCAGATTCACAAGGAAAGGTAGTTGTCGGTTAATTTTTGGATGATATTGGTGTGGCATAAGAACACCAGTAGGACCATAAACTGGGTTAGGTGGATATTTGTAACTAGTAGGTCCTCCTACATATGGTTGTTGCTGACCAGGATAAACAGGATTAGATGATGGCTGAGAAACATTTGTATAAACCGGTGGGTTCTGAGAATTATAAGCCGAGTGATTTTCTTTCCCAGAAAGAGGATGAACATTGTGCCCTTGAGGAGGGTAAGGAGTAGATTCCAGAGGTGGATAGACATTAGAACCATGGGGAGGATAAGGTTGTTTTCCTTGAGGACTCCAGGTGGTGTTTGGGATGCTACCCGGGTAAGGTTGTCCATAAGACAGTCCAAAAGGAACAGGATTTGATACTCCTCCTTGTAGGTTATGATATGAGTGCCCCCCAACATGGGGTTGGGTAAATGTGCCTTTGGAAGATACTCCCCAAGATTGTGAAGGGTTTCCAGTAGATGAAGGTTTCCCCACTACCAACTGTGGATTAACAACCGGGGTATGATTGGAAAAGGGAGGTTCCCCTCCGGGAAGAAAATGAAAAGGGGGTTGTCCCTCGGGAGGGGTAGGCCCACCATAGGATGGTGGTCTTATAGGAGGGACAAGTCCTCTAGATGGTGGTTTCCCTCTAGTCATATGTATTTGGCTGGAAAGGGTTTGCATTCTCGGGTGAAAAGATGTCCCAGCAAGATCGTGCAGAACATGTGGAGCTGTAGAGTGAAAGTTTATAAGAGAGGGGGTAGGGATTGAAGTGCATTAGGAATGAGTATAGGTGATGAGTCCATCATTAGGATAGACTTGTGTTGACGCAACAGTAGGGTTAATGAACTGATCGATGGGGTGATTCATAGTTTGACCATATGGCCCAGTTTCAACAAGAGGGTCATGAGGATTAAAGGGTTGTCGAAAGGATTCAAAATGCTCATAGAGATCGTGTCCTGATAAAGTCCTCCATACAAACTGAGAATGTGTGGGATTTGTATCTAATGTAGTGGTAGGATGAATAGGAGTCCTATACTCATCACCAAAGGTTGGTTCTGTGGATCCCATATATGTTTCGGTAAATGCTCTCTCAGGTAATTGTGGGACCTCTTCATCTATGAAGTTCCCAAGATATTCTAAATGAAGAAAAAGTGGTTCAAGAGGGGTTACCGATACAAATGTAGTGCGAGAAGTGGGATTCTCAACCATAACTAAAGCGCCTTCTGAATTGTCTAACAGAGGAGCAACAACACTCCCAACCTCAGATTGATTTTCTACCTCTCCACGGTAGTTGTCTTTTGGAGGGTTGTCTATAGGCTCAATTTTGGAGAATAACAGTACATGTTGAAAATCTAGGGCCAACTAACAAGAAGAAACAACATATGCTAAAAAAATCTAGGAATCAAAACCAAGCAAACAAAACTTTTCTCGATGATCGTACTAGTTGGTGATGAAGTCCAACATCGCATGATCAAGTCAAGAAGGGGATAAGATATGGTGGAACAGTTACAAAGGCGACCTGCTTAACGGACTTTCACCTTGGTTCAAGCTTTCACGCAGTAATTTTGGATTTACCCTCCAAGGAGCCCAAGTGAGTTTGACCAATGTCTGTTCCAGGTACAATGAGACTTCCCTTTACTGTCAGCTCATGTAAGTACCTAAAGATTATGGTAGATAAGGACACCAACTCCCTGTCATCCCCTGGGCAGGTATAGTCGACAGTCCAATCTGAATGTATGGGCAAGATAACAAGTCCAAAATCAAATTGAGAGGCTCCCACAAATAATCGTGGGTATACCCTCAAGTGACCCCCAATATATGATCCGACCACTACAACAGTTGAACCACGAAGGGATAATCTCCGTAATTCTCCCGAATGTGACCTCGTGCGTAACCCCTGTGTGAGAGGGGGATCCCAGAAAGCCTATATGACAATTGGATTTGACTCTTCGTATCTCAGTATGCTAATGTTCTTTTTGAAAACTTTGGAGAATTGTACTCGTAGCCTAATCCAAAGTGCTAATCCTAGTCTAATGCTGGTGGAAGATCCTAAAAACAAAACATTCTAGATAATTTTTAATTAGCGTTCATTTTACAACTGTTCTTTACTCAAAGGGTGCATGACAATGAAATTGATGGTATGATGACTCAATTCCCAAAAATGCACAAGAAAATGATAAATAGTCTTGTATTTCGATGAATGGCTATTTAAGGGAAAGAGGAAAAGTTGTTTTCACTATCAAACACTAAGATACAATGTCCTCATACAATTGTTTCTCAATCAAATCCAATGCAATGTTAAAAATTTCAGAAATGCCCTCTAATATCCAAACCAATCACTAAAATATGTCCTTTTTCTTATATGCGAATGATAATCAAATGTAAAACTTCTAAATGTCAATCAAACTTCTGGATTAAACAAACAGAATAAAACCTCACACAAAACAAAAATACACTCTCGTTGTGAAATATACAAGAAGGACAAAGATAACCAAATTTGCAAACAAGAACAAAAAAAAACCTCAAACAAAAGAGAAATGTTGGAAAACTGACCTTAAAGATCAAATGGAAAGGTTCACAGACCTTTGGTTTTCCTCACAAAAGCTTCCACTTAGTCAGATAAATGAGAAGAAAATAGCAAGTTAACTATAGGTCAACAAAGACAAAGAGTGACTTCAAGGCAAGGAAAGGAAATGTCAAATTCCCAAACAAGAAGGGATCAATCCTTAGAAAACAGGGTGTTGAAGGCCAATACCAAGATGGACTGATATTTATAAAACTCTTAAGCCAATGCCAAAACTAATAAATAGCTCCAGAGGATGAAAATTCTGGAGAATTTGTCACAAAAAGGGGGCAACTCTCTAGTGTAAGAGGCACTAGAGCGTTCCAACACTATGTGTAAGGCTAAAGGGGAGTGTTGTCTCTTTGACAACAACAGGGGGGGAGCGCTCTACTCCAAAAACTCAGAAAAATGCCTAGAAACTCAAAAAACCAAGGAAATTCAATCAATCAAGGTGATCATGATGAAATAAAGAGGCAATCAAACAAATATAAGAATCAAAATGACAATATGGAGAAGGCCAAATGAGTGGGAAAAGGGATAAAACAAGATCTGGGAAAGGAAACAAAAATCAGAGCTCCTCCCCAGTGGAGACACCAATTTTTGTTGTAGGTGAATCCCCCCGCGGAAAAGTGGATTTCATCTTGGTCACTAGACTCCTAAGGCCAAGACAAAAAAGTGCTTAACGTGGACACTGAATTCCTTTTAGATCTAATCAAGCTAATAAATGAAAGAGAAGGAGAAAGATATGTACCTTATTAGTGACGTTTGTCCTTGCAAAGTCCTGGTTGAGCTTCGATCCTGAGCTCCTTGATATGTCATGTAGGACAAACAAAGATATAATGGACTTCCTACTCTACTGAGATTAGCTGAAATATCGATCCATCTACTGCAGACAAGCTCATATGGAACAAGCATAAGTTTGAAAGAAATAGCCCAAGCATTGATTATTAATGAGAACAAGTAAAAGTACTTACAACCCTTTGAATGAAGGTGCAACAAATTCTTCCAGTTCTCCTTGTCCAACCCCTTTGCTCAAGTAATCTCCACTGATTTCTTTGATGACATCTCACTCATGAGATAATAAGTTTGATGTAATTCTCAATCTCCATATGTCTTCTACCATGAGGAGGCTTCCTTATATAGGTTTGGAGAGGCCTAACCACTTGAGAGATATTTGGGGTAAGTTGAGGATTCCTCTCCTTCATTTGTGTATCTCTCCTAGGATCATGCCTTGACCCAAAATTCGAACCCAACTACCTTCAGATATTGAGGGGATTGTCCCCTGATTTCCTCCAACAAACCGAATTTCTCCCAAAAAGGAGTAGCGCTCCCTCAAAAGGGACATAGAGCACTGGAAGGCTCCTCTGTAAAGGAGTACAGAGCGCCAACACTCCCTGTCATTAGGTAGGGGAGTTCTCCTTCCCAAAATTGATTTTTTAGTGGCTTTTTCCAGTGGCACAAGGTTTGTGCTCTTCTGTCAATTGATTTTCCTTCTTCAAACTAGTCTTTCAGGTGTCTTAGTGTCCTTATGATGTCGTTAAGGAGACAACATAGGCAGTGTGATGTTTGCGACACTAGCAACACTTGAAACCAACATGCGACTCTTGCAATATTTATAATGATGACATTTAGCCATCATTGCAATGAGCAATTTTGATGTGTAACAGATGGAAAGATTATTATGGGATTGAAAACAATTCTAAATCATATTATCTTTGGAGTTGGGATAATAATAAAATCCACTTTGAGACTCTTGTTACACCTATTATTATTTATCGATGTGAATTCTAGGGATGTAGTATCTCTCGTGAATCCTAGAGAAAGATATAGCAAATAAAAAACAATTTTATAACTTATCATCTCAAAATTAAAGGAAATACACCCTATCCCATCCTCCTCTTAGAAACAAGCCTCTCCCCTATTGAGAGAATGGATATTACTATATATCTAATGTATAAGAACAAGTTAAACAACATGGAAGACAAGAGGCTTCCTAAAATGTCTTCAAAATCGAGTCATAACCACCATCGACTTAAGCGAGTATGGCATAAAGATGCCTGATCTTCGATAAACTATTGGGGAATCATGGAAGACACCATTTTGTAGAATGAAGATACTATTTAAAAAAACATCAAATCAAAATTTAAGGAGAAAATGTGGTGTGATAAAGAGTTAGAGGAAAAAGGTCCGAAGGGGTTGGATCCAATGGTGAAAAGTGAGGATTTTTTCACCCTTGGGAAAGCTTCAATTCCTGTGAGGGCCTACCTTGGAACCATGGGGGAACCTTGAGGTAGTGGTAGAATGTGTGGTTGCACCTAGAGATATTATAATAATATCATGACTCTTGCACACATAAGTGGATTAAATCCCACCCCCATGTCCTCCAAATTTTTAATCCCAAAGGGGTTCGATCCAATGGTGGAAAGCGAGGAGTTTTTCAATGTTGGGCAAGGTTCAATTCCCATGAGGGCCTAACGTAAAGCCATGGGGGAACCTTGAGTTAGTGGTCGAACGTGTGGTTGCACCCAGAGATATTATATTAAATGATATCGTGACCTGTGCACACATAAGTGGATCAAATCCCACCCCCATGTCCTTCAATTTTAAGCCCAAAGGGGTTAGATCCAATGGTGTAAAGAGAGGATTTGTTCACCATAGGGAAATGTTCAATTCCCATGAGAGCCTAACCTGAAGCCATGGGGGAACCTTGAGGTAGTGGTCAAAGGTGTGGTTTCACCTAGAGATACTATATTAAATGGTATCGTGACCCATGCACAAATAAGTGGATCAAATTCCACCCCCATGTCCTTCAAATTTAAGCCCAAAGGGGTTGGATCCAATGGTGGAAAGCGATTATATTTTCACCGCTGGGAAAGTTTCAATTCTCGTGAGGGCCTAACCTAAAGCCATAGGGGCACCTTGAGGTAGTGGTCGAACATGTGGTTTCACCCAGAGATATTATATTAAATAATATCGTGATGCATGCACACATAAGTGGATCAAATCCCACCCCCATGTCCTTCAATTGTTTATTGCCCGAGGTGTAGGATAGTCGATGACAGAGTGTATTGTTAAGGAACTCTATGATGTTAAAGTCACCAGTTCGAAACCTACAGAGACAAAAAATCCATCCATGTTAAGGGTTGGTGTGGCTCAGGCCGGATGCGATCCCCGGGTGATTTTTACATATTAGATGCCCTTTGACAGCTTAGATTCCCCTGAGTCATGGTTTCTCAGCCACATGCTAGTGTTACAGGTCAAGGACAAACTAGAAAAAAAAAAAGACTTAGAGGAAAAAATAAAATTAAGGTATTATAAGGATGTAATCAACCCTAATATAGAATATCAAATTATCTCTCTATTTTTCCAAGTGTAAAGAAAAAAAAATCATTGCTAAGATAAGAACAAATTCTCACGAGCTTCATAATGAAACTAGGTTTCAGTCAATTCCTAAAATACCATGGGATGAAAGTGTGTGTCACCATTGTGACACTAAGAAGGTTGAAGATGAAAATAACTTTCTCTTATATTGTCCATCCTATACCCATATTAGATCTCATTTTCAAAATATTTGTCACACTACGAGCCTTCCTAACCTCTTAACTCAACAAAAGTATGGTGATCTTGGAAATCTTCTCTTATTGTTTTTCAAGCACATAAACAAAATTCTAAAGAATATCAAGTAATCCCTTACCCTCTTAAGGTCCAATAGACCAATTCAGTCTTAGTGGATGTTAATCATCATCAATAAATTTTTTTTATATAATTATTTGATGTAAAAAAACATTACATTATCTTAAAAAAAGACAATATGAATATTAATTATTAATATTTGATCATATTTATTATATCAATAAAATCACATTATTATATCAAGAAAAAGACACTACATTTATTATTTGATTACATTTATTATATAAAAAAACACATTATTATATCAAGAAAAAGACATTACATTTATTATTTTTTAAAGATATTACAGTTTTTATAATGGAATCTTTCAAAAGATTCCATTGTAAAAAAAATATTTTAGATGGAAATTTTATTTCATTAGAAAATATAAAAAGAAAATAATATATACAAAGAAAGCACCATCACATGAAATAATTTGTCACCATTGTGACAATGAAAGGGTTGAAGATGAAAAGAACTTTCCCCTAGAGTTTCCTTGTATGAACACATTAGTTGTATGAATCTATCCAAGAAAAACAATACCATGATATTGATCACAGTTAGTCATAAATGGATTCAAGTTAAATATTTTACCACTATAAATCATAATTTCTTTTAACTCCTTCCTTTGTGTTTTCCTGACAATTTCAATTTGTGACACCAAAAAGAAGAATGCATAAATGCACACTCTAATTTTATATAAGATTATTTGGAAGAGATAGATTTTACAATTCAATATCATATGCTATCTATGTCCTTAATACAAGTATGATTCTAAGTTTCATTCTATGTAATATATCACATTAGTTCAAAGTTCCTATATTTTTGACAAAGGAAACACTTAGTTATATTTTTTTTTAAACTTCGTAAAAACTTCCTTTTCATAATGTATCGAACACAATCCGACCTTTTCATGAGATGAACATGCCCCCGACATTGCAATTTTTCAAACAAAACAAGATTTGACAACGTGATGAACATAGTAATGTTGCATTGTGTCGAACATAGTAACGTCGGACAGTGACAAACATAATAACATTGCAATCTAACAAACACAGTAATGTTACAATGTGACAAACATAAATTGATATTGCAATCTGATGAACATAGGCATATCGGTGTAATGTGGATAGTAATTTCGCAATGTAATGAACATAAAGAGACATCACACTCTTTCGCACATCATCCTGTCATCAAAATGTGACGAACATTTCCTCACGTTGCAATGTGACTCACTTATTCCAATGTTGCAATGTGACAAACATTTCCAAATGTCACAATGTGTCAAACATAGTAATGTTGCAATCTACCAAACATAATAATGTTGCAATGTGACTAACATATAATGTTTCAATGTGATGAACATAGTAGCATCCCAATGTGATGAACATAGTAACATTGCAATCTACCAAACATAGTAATGTCATGATGTGATGAACATAGGATTGTTTTCGTAATGTGGATAGTAACATCACAATAAAATGAACAAAAACAGACATCACAATGTGTCCCATATCTCCCTGTCATCGCAATATGATGAACATTTCCTCATGTTGCAATGTGACACAGAAATATTGACGTCGCAATGTGACAAGCACTTCCAAACATCGCCATGCGTCAAACATGGTAATGTTGCAATCTACCAAACATCGTAATGTCACAATGTGACGAACATATATGGGCGTCGCAATGTGACAAAATTTTCCAAATGTCTCCATGTGTCGAACATAGTAACGTTGGCATATACCAAACATATTAACAATGCAATGTAACATATATATATGGATGTCGCAATGTGTCAAACATTTCCCAACGTCGCAATGTGTTGAACATAGTAACATTGCAATCTACGAAACATAATAAATTCACAATGCAACAAAACATGTATGGACATCACATTGTGACAAGAATATACAGATGTGACAACATGACAAACATTTAGGAAGATAACAATATGATGACTTGTAGTGTCCCCACTTTGGGACATCATTACATTGTAGAGGTTTATGATGACTATAGTAGCCAGATTGATGTTATAGTGAGTACATGGGTTATTGAGAAGAATTTTTGGATCCGTCTTGCATCGTTCACCCCAATTCATCATTATAATCCATTCCACATAGGATGAACTTGGTTTCATTTCATTCCAACGATTTCCAATATTTTGAGTATTTTGAGCTATAAGTTAATTAAATTCATTGAAGAGGTCATTTTGGGCACATTACATGGAGGAACCTCTTAGTGTAATAGCTCATTGGAATCGGGAGGAGGAAGACTACAGGATGGGATGGTGAGAAGTGAATTTCAGTGGCCAAGGAAGCCACAAGGAGAGATAAGTCCCTTTTCATAGGTAAAAAGGTTAATTAATTAATTAAAGTGATTTAATTAATTAATTAAATATTAATAAAATGAAAGTCACTTTGGAGGGACAAGGTGAGAATGAAGTATAAATAAAAGGAAAGGGCCTCTACTCATTGATTATTCATATATGTATATCATTTGGGTATCTGGCTTCTAGTTAGAGGGCCCATCTCTTGGGGATTTTGAGGGTTTTGACTTAACAACCCCTAGAGGATGATTCAGTGGTGAAAGATTCCACCTATCTTGTCCCAAGCTTGGTCTCGGAGATGAAATACTCTCCCACACCATTCTAGTTCCAGATATACTCAGTTGTAGGAGGATTCTACATCAATTACAGGTGCAGAGAGAGAGAGAGGGTGCACCAATTGTGGGTTTCCAGCAAGAGGGGCGCACCATCCATTGAGGGAGGATTCGTTCTAGCTGAGGAGAAGAGATTTTGGGAATCCAGGTATTGGGTTTTCCTTGCAGGTACCATAGCACCATTATTGGATGTTTTCAAAGGTATTCTTATCGAGGATTGATTTGCATCTGAGAGTGGGACGATTTCCCTAAGAGGAGGGCACACCATTCTTTGGAGGGTGGATAGATCTAAGGGTCTAGCATATATTTTTCCTAGTTGAGCACTTGGTTTTTCTAGTGGATTGGTGGAGTTGTTGGAGGTCTCTAGGAGGGAGGCTAAATTATCTAGGATTTCAGGCATCCAGGGGGGCGCACCATTCCTTGGAGGATATTCATATCCACATGATTTGAGAGGGATATTGGAGATTTGAGCACCTGGGTTGTTCTTGCAATGACCCAATATACTATTCCACTCATTTTGGACTCATTTGGAGGCTTCCTTCAATTGGGTCAAATTATTGAGGAGCTTCAACATTCCAACAGGGTGTGGCATCTTCCATCTTGAGGGATTAGCATTTCTTACGGCCTAGATATACTCTTGCATTGGTATTCAATGAGTATTCATCCTTGGGAGGCTTGTGGCATATTCTATTGGAGCATTCTGTAGCAGCTCATATCTTCTATTGTCTTTATCGGAGCCATTTGATGTGCATTCCAGATTGGCATCTCATTGTATTAGGTTCTTGCTTATTGTTATGAAATAAAGATCAGATTTGTAATGTTTTGGTTTTTCTATCATCTTGCATATGGTTGAGGTATGTTACATTGCTTATCTTCTTGTTTGTTTCTACAAACACATATATAACACATCATTAAAACCTAAGCGCAAACTTAATATTCATAGTAAGAAAAGTGTTTGACGAAATGCCACAACCAATAAAAGTTTAAAAAGACACCCAAAACCATGATGTTCCTTGCATCTTGGCTTGGGAACATTACAGTGGTATTGGAGCTTAGATTCCTGCCAGCCAGTGGGAATTAGCACATTCATACATAGCCTATAAGAAATGGATGAGATATCCTTTGAGATAACATGCTTGGAGATAATATATTACAGCCTTAGAAAGGAAACTAGGGCTCAAATAACCTTTCCTCAGTATGTAACCTTAAGAAATCCCAGTTGGAGCAAAGAGGATTTCTTTCATGGGACCATCGTAGAAGATAAAAATAGAAAAGTAGAAGCTAGATGGATGGAAGAACAT
Organism: Picea engelmannii; assembly: GCA_009831015.1. NCBI lineage: Eukaryota > Viridiplantae > Streptophyta > Pinopsida > Pinales > Pinaceae > Picea > Picea engelmannii. Next base: position 4,426 of record ML824631.1, on the reverse strand, counting down.
AGTGACCCTAGACCCATTAGGAACACATAGCTTTTCTACAGTTGCAAGGTGCCTTGGGAACTAGATCATAGGTGCAGGGGTAAGGATCATAATCACATTATTGAGGCACACTATGACAATGATGATGAGGTGTGTGAGGATGGAGAGATAGATGATAATTTGGGACAGTCTGATGATGATAGTGACTCTTGCACAAAGTCTAGTGATAGTGACTCTTGCACAATGGCTGATGATACTAGCACGCTTGAGGAGGATGGTGACCTTTTTGTAGTGGATAAAAAGTCAGAGGATCAAGATGAAAACACCTTCATTACAATAGACATATCACATACTATTGACGAACTTAAACCCCAATAGATTGGTGACACCAGTGAGGACTCACACGTGTTAGCACCTACAAATGACCAACTTCCTATGGTGGCCATGACACATCGGTCATATTTATAAACACCTATGATAGCCACATCACATGAGGATACCAGTAGTATGTCAGATATGATGGAGGAGCCTTGTGTGAGGGATGCACGACATGGACACATGGATCCACAGATTCAGGGAGAGACATATCATGTGCAGACAATTGATCTTACATTCACATACCAACATGAGGAGATTGAGTCACAGATTATGGAGACTCCATTAGTTGAGCATATTGTGGAGACTGACAAGTTGGTGGAGCAATTACTTTTAGGATCAACCTGGAGTGATGAGGATGCACTCCTTGTTAGTCATGATGACGATATCATGTGTCTGGACACATCTATATGGGATCTAGGTGCATATGATAGTATCTAGGTGAGTGCACAGGAGGATACAACTACTCACACATGATACAATATGATGCAGAGGGAGATAACATCTAGTGATGGGGTGTAGTGGCATACATGAGGACCCAAAAACATAGTAGACAGTGGGACATTCAACATGTTATCTTATGCAGAGAGTGTTTTTGGGGATTCCAGAGTTGACAATATAAGGATTGACACTAGCAGTGAGGGGTATGAGGTGGCACCTTAGGATGATTGTGATCAGGAGTCACACCACTTAGAAGGACAACTAAAAGTTGGCAAGGATATGATCAGGGCAACCACTAGGCGCATTGATGACACCCATACATTGGTGGTAGATTACTACTAGAGAGCACCAGTGGCACATGGCAGTTCAAATGGGGGATTTTCCATGGATTATTTTCATACTCTTAGGGAGAGTATCTATGATGAGGAACGACTACCAGCAGTTGTTGATTGACAGGGACTACCTATTAAGGATTGGTGAGATGTATCATGAGTATTTGAGGGAGCAGGAGTTAGAGGTGGATAGACTTACTGAGTATTTGGAGAGCACTCGAGGATTATTGAGAGGCACACATAAAAAACTTCAAGAATGAGAGTCCATATCAGAGGAGCCTTTTGAGGATATTTGTCAGAGATCCACATCAGCTGTCTTAGTGTACACTCAGATGTATCACCCAGTCAGATTGCTAGAGGATGTTGGTGATCTAGGAGAGGAGCACTAGTTGATGGAGGACACTTCCATTTGTGTTCTGAGAGAAGTTGACCTCCATGTAGAGGTTTATCCAACAGTGCGTCGAGGATCTATGATGAAACATGAGTCTATCAGAGAAAACATGAGTATGTAGAAGCATATAGTGAGGAGTGGTAGCTCACAAAGACATGCCTAGATGTACGGTGAGATTCAGAGAGGTATACTACCTTGCATGGAGGAGATACAATTACAGGAGTATGAAAATGTCACTCTGTTACAACAACCCATAGTTGTGATAGATCACCTTCACCATTTCAGTAGTTGCAGGGGAGATGAGAGATGGAGGTTGGTTGAGAAGCACTTAGAAGAGTTACTTCTAGCTATACCTGATGATTGGGATTTAGTGATGAGTACAGGAAATAATCTATCATGGGTACTGGTAGACATTATTTTGGTCGAATCCTTGGGATTGGCCAAGGCAGGTGGTATTTTTAAGCCCTACAGTCAGCTACAGATGTTTTTTTTATCCTTTCCTGAAACTTTTTTCAGGGACAACAACATGAGGAGAGATAGATAGTGGCTGAGGACATCAGGAGTGGCTAGGACGAGACCACCTAACATGAGTGTTTTTATGGAATCTAGACAGATAGAGGTGGATCGTCATAGGAAACCAGTTGATATTTGGTACGTGATGGGGAACATCATAGGCTAGGTGATAGTAGATGAGCATAGAGGGATTCTGACAGTGATCAATCTCACACAGGAGCAATTAGAGGAGATTGGAAGTGATAACATTCCAAGTTTACCATGGGATCTGGGAGTTCACTCGGTGAGCCGAATGTTTCACTAAATGATGACCCAGGTTGTGCTAGATTGCCACACACTTTACAAGGGTCAGTTTGGAGTGGGTCTGCAGGGATTTGTCTGATAGAGAGAGGCATCTTTTCAGTCTTGATCATCATGATCGGACGTGGAGATGGGTGGACATGTACTTCTTGTTCAAAGATGTCATTACAGATATAGTTTCTGGACAACAGGTCCAATGATCACAGGTATTTCATCTTGAGGATCCGGGAGAGGAGGATCTAGAATGTATGCAGGGGCCAGACATTCATGGTCAGAGTAGTGCATGGAAAACATGGTGATATTCAATAGAGGTTAGCATGGGACCCAGGGATTGCAAGATTGAGAATTTCACTGACTGACAAAGGTGAGTGGACCTTTTCAGGGGAAAGTTGTTCTGACTTTCCATTGAGCTTCAGTGTTGAGAGTAGCACATTGCTTGAGGGTGTCTCATGGAGGTCTTGTGGTACCTCATTCTTGCATCAACATGCGTATTTGATGGAGGCCATGTTGATATTGATATTAGCTTGGAGGATGGACTGATTCTGGGATGGGGTCATGTGTCATGTGCAAGAGACTCACAGAGTTGATATATTTTAGGGTTATGCTTCACAGGGGCTTGCAGTTCATGACTTGATATGGGACCTAGGGGGCAGAGTGTGTGATAGTTCCTCTCTGGATGGGGTATACCTTGTATACCATAGGTGGACATGGGATCCTGATATTATACTTGAGGGGATTTGGTTATTTCTTGAGGACAACCAATTTTCCAGCAGGGAGGACTGTAATGTCCCCATTTTGGGACATCATTACATTGTAGAGGTTTGTGATGACCAGAGTAGCTAGATGGATGTTATAGCGAGTACAGGGGTTATTGAGAGGCATTTTGGGATCCGTCTTACATCGTTCACCCCATTTCATCAATATGATCCATTCTGCATAGGTTGGCCTTGGTTTCGTTGCATTCTGATGATTTCCATGATTTTGAGTATTTTGAGCTATAAGTTAATTAAATTCATTGAAGAGGTCATTTTGGGCACATTACTTGGAGGAACCTCTCAGTGTAATAGCTCGTTGGAATCAAGAGGAGAAACACTACAATATGGGATGGTGAGAAGTGACTTTCAGTGGCCAGGGAAGCCACAAGGAGAGATAAGGCACTTTTCAGAGGTAAAAAGGTTAATTAATTAATTAAAGTGATTTAAATAATTAATTAATTATTAATAAAATGAAAGTCACTTTGGAGGGACAAGGTGAGAAGGAAGTATAAAGGAAAGGAAAGGGCCTCTATTCATTGATTATTCATGTATGTGTATCATTTGGATATCTAGCTTCTAGCTAGAGGGCCCATCTCTTGAGGGTTTTGAGTATTTTGACTTAACAAACCCTAGAGGACGCTTCGGTGGTGAAATATTCCACCTATATTGTCCCAAGCTTGTTCTCAAAGATGAAATACTCTCCCACATCATTCTAGTTCCAGATCTACTCAGTTGCAGGAGGATTCTACATAAGTTACAAGTGTATAGAGAGAGAGGGCACACCAGTTATGGGTTTCTAGCAAGAGGGGCACACCATCCATTGAGGGAGGATTCATTCTAGCTGAGGAGAAGAGGTTTTGGGAATTCAAGTATTCGATTTTCCTTGCAGGTACCATAACACCATTATTGGATGTTTTCGAAGGTATTCTTATGGACGATTGATCTGCATTTGAGAGTGGGATGATTTCCCTAAGAGGAGGGTGCACCATTCTTTGGAGGGTGGCTAGATCTACGGGTCTAGAAAGTATTTTCCTAGTTAAGCACTTGGGTTTTCATTGTCGTGCCTCGATCTATCATTCTAGTGGATTGGTGGAGCTGTTGGAGGTTTGTAGGAGGGAGGTTGAATTATCTAGGGTTTCAGGCATCCAGTGGGGCACACCATTCCTTGGAGGAGATTTAGATCCATAATATTTGAGAGGGATCTTGGAGATTTGAGCACTTGGGTTGTTCTTGCAGTGACCCGATCTACCATTTCACTCATTTTGGACTCATTTGGAGGCTTCCTTCTATTGGTCCAAATTATTGAGGAGCTTCAACATTCCAACAAGGGGTGGCATCTT
>ML824630.1:39178-67238 GCA_009831015.1 Picea engelmannii | reverse complement strand
AGAAGAACCTGTTGAACTAAAAATTGTCAATAGGAGCTAGTTGGAATAGGTGGGTGGCCACCAATATCCACCTAGATCAGTCCTCCCCTCTTAGGAAGCAATGGTCTCCATTGCATTGAGTGCCCCCATCAGGTGAGGAAACTTCTACTAAATTTGGCCCTGGGTGAGCCACTTGCCTTGGTGGAGCAGTTGCCCTGCCTTGACAACTCGATAAAGCTAGATCCTCTGTTGGTGAGTGCCATTGACCTGTGTGTCCACTATCTGATCAGTGGATTCTTGTTCCATGTAGTCAAGATTGATATTTATTGGTGTCAATTATTCTGCGATCTCTGAGGTGTCCAATAATGGTGGAAAATATAGTTGAAGGAAGTCCACATTGAACATTGGGTGCAAGCCAAGGGAGGGTGGATTGTTGAGCTCAAAATAATTGTTACCCACAAACTTGGTGATAGTGTAAGGCCCATAACAAAGTGGGTGGAGCTTCCGATGGGGTACTGTAAGGTGCTCTTTCTGCAAATGTAACCATACCTTGTATCCCACCTGAAACTAGTGTGGTATCCAGTGTTGATCATGGCGATGCTTATACTTAAAATTGGCTTTCTGCAAAATCTCAAGAACCTGTTGGAGGATGTACTGAATCCGCTCAATGAATTTGGTGGCTTTGTCGGCCTCAGACTAAACATGGGAATATTCTTTCTATGTGGTTGCAAGAGGTAGTGCAACATAAATGGGACCCAAGGGTTGGAATCCCATCCCCACATGAAATTGGCTATGGTTGGTGGAGCTTTGGAGAGCCTTGTTGTAGTTGCGTTGAACATAGAGAATAATCTCATCCCATGTACGCGGATGCTTAGAGTTGCACATGTGTAGGATGTGCACAATCATCTGATTGACGACCTTTGTCTAGCCATCGGTTTGGGGGTGGATAGAAATGGATTTAGTGAGCTTGGTATCCAACAGTGACCAGAGACTCGACCAAAATGTGTTGAGGAATTTTCTATCCCGATTTGAGGTGATGGTTTGTGGTATCCCAAAATGCACCCACACCCATTTGAATAAGAGCTTGGCAATATTTGTCGCTATGATTCTCTTCTTGTAGGTTGTGATAATGGCCATCTTCGAAAACCAATCAACCACCACAAATACACAATCATTTTCGTGCTTGGTGGATGGAAGGCCAGACATGTAATCTATCAAGATGGATTCATAAGGCCTCTTGGGAGTAGGAAGAGGGGTGTATAAGCCTTGCTTATTGATGGATGGCTTGGAAATGGCACATGAAGTGCAAGATCTGATATACTTGTTGACGTCTTGTCGAAGTTTTGGCCAACAAAATTTTTTCTGTAGAATGACCACAATTTTCTCCATGCCAAAATGTCTTTCCATCTAAATGTAGTGAGCCTCCCAAATCATATTTTCACACTTGCTTGTGGGAAAATAGAGGTAGCCCATATGGCATAACAATCCATCCTGGATGTGAAAATCGGTGACATTCTCTCCTATACCCAAGAGTTGATAGGTGGTGGTGAAGTCAGGGTCACACTGATAAAGTTGGGGCCACTCAGATGCCTCATGCCCATAGGGATGGAAAACTATGGTGATTGAAACAATAGGAGGGTGACTGAGGCAGTCAACGACATGATATGTGCTCCCTGTTTTATACTTGATGTTGAGATGGAACTACTTTATGTATGTGGAACACTTTTGATGGCGATCATTCTGAATCCCCTGTGTCTGTATGAACTATATAGGCTTGTGATCAGTGTGGATAGTTGCCTCCTTTCCCAGAATGTAATGTTCTCATTGACTACATGCTTGCATAATGGAATACATTTATTTTTCATAGGTGGGGTATTTTCGGACAATAATTGAGAGTGTCTCACTATGGTATGCTATTGGATGACCATGCTAAGTGAGAACTATGCATATAACATAGTCGGAGGCATCAATATCAATCTCAAATAGTTGTTGCAAATTAGGTAAGGAGAGTACTGGAGCTGAGAACAATCGATGCTTTAGATAATCAAATGCTTATTTTTGTGCCTTCCCCCATGCAAAATTTTCCTTGCCGCCGCCTTTGGTTACTTGGCTGAGGTCCCATGCAATATGGGAGAATCCCAACATGAACCTTTGGTAGAAGTTAGAAAGTCCCAAGAATCTTTGAAGCTTGGTTAGTTTGGTCGGGGTTGGCCAGTCACGAATGACTTGGATATTTGTTGGATCCACATGTACCCCATTCTCATCAACAACGTGTCCCAAGTATTCTACCCTTTTCATGCCAAAGGATTATTTTTCCAAGTTGGCATATAAATTGTGTTGCCATAGAGTGCCCAAAACCTATTGAATATGTTGCATGTGCTCCTCCCAAGTTCTTTTGAAGATGAGGATTTCATCCAAATATACCACCACAAAAGAGTTGGTGAATGGTCTCAATACATCATCCATCAATCTCATGAAAGTTGTCGGTCCATTTGTTAAGCCAAAGGGCATGACCAACCATTTGAAGAGACCTTATTTAGATTTGAAAGTTGTCTTCCATACATTAGTTGGTTCGATGGGAACCTGGTGGTACCTAGACTTTGGGTCAATATTGCTGAAGAAAATTCCCCCCTTGAGTTGGTCAAGAAGGTCATCAATTCGGGGAATTGGTGACTAGTTCCTAACTATGATTTGTTTAATGATTTGTAATCAATGAAGAGCCACCAGGTCCCATCTTCCTTCTGCACCAACATAATCGGGCTTCTGCAATGGGAGGATCTAGGTCGGATTTTCCCCTTTTGAAGCAGCTCTTGGATCCGGTGCTTGATTTCAGCTCATCTTCCATCAATGAGCGATGATAGACTAGTCCATTAGGCAACAGTGCACCAGAGGTTAGATCAATTGGATACTTGACTTGGCAGTGTGTTGGTTCCCTGGGGGGTGAGGAGAAGATGCATATGTACTCTTCCACGATCATGTCCACTTGCTTCTATTGCAAAGAAGGCTCTATGTAGAGGTCACGAATGTGGTGGTGACCTTTTTATTACTGCAAGCATGGATCACAAAGAAGATGAACTTCTTGGTCTGTGAAATGACCTTACTGCATTTCTTAGCATATATTAAAGAAACAGTGGTAGGCAGGGCTACCTTTGGTATCTTGTACAATTGTCTACCCAAAGTAATAATAACACTGTGGGGTCTAGACTCATACACAACATGTCGCTTCCACAAATATGGCTGGCCTAAAAGAAAAACAAAAACTTCAAGGGGAGAAATATCACACAATACCTCGTCTTTGAAGGGCTTGATGGTGTTATCTCCCAAAATGAATCAGTCAATTTGCTCCATTTTGTATGTGATAGCATGGTTATAAATAGGGTTCTATATAAATTTTAGAATTTTGAAGTGTGAAAACATAGGATTTAAGGTGTTATCCTAGAAATAAATTGATCCTCAAAAGGTCTTTTCAAAAAATCAAGAAAGAGATTTTCAACGACTAACATATGTTTTGAAGTTGAAGTTAGTCGGTGAAAGCCTCAAGTTTCAATGGCTAAAGGGTTCTCCCAGCAGCAAGTGAGCCAGTGAAAGTGTTAACATGGGTTTTTCCCCCAACGACCTTAGAAACCCAAAAGGGTATGTTGGAAACATGTCATACGATCATCATGGCAAGTTAATGGAAGAAAATAAGTGGTTACACCTCTTCACCACAATCTAGCAGGATATCATGATAGATTTTGATCACGTATTTCGCGTGGTAAACAGAGAAGGGTTTGAAGATGTGGCGAACTCTTAATCATCATTACAACCAAAGGATAAAGTACCAGATATTTGTTGACATCAAATCAAATCATCATTTCTTATTTCAAACTCACAGTGTTTACAAATTCTATTATGGAGTTTCATATGTCAATTGATAATACATGGTCATTTTCACCAGCGCCAGCCCTTTCTTTATTTAGAAATATTATTGTGTCAACCATGTACAAATTAATTGGTGATTAAGTTGCAGATGGCAAGGAAGCAAGGAGGATCACTTCTGAGGAAAGAATTAGACAACTTATCTTTTTTGCAGTCTCATCCAGAGGTTCAGAAGCATTTCTCAGATGCAGGATGTATGACCTATGTAGAAAAATTGCAGGAGGGTTATAACTAGGCTATAGCAGAGACTTTTGCAAAGTCATACGATGGAAAGAAAGCTACAGTAGGTTCTCTGGAACTGATAGTTGATGAAGTTGCCATTGCTTCAGCAACTGGCTTACTCGGAACATGTCAAAGTTGGTTTAAAACAATAGTAACCAAGAATTTGGATTTTAGATCATACCTCAAAATAGAGTTCCAAAGTATAACCTGGAAGAAAAGTATCCTTGTTTCTTACCTTGAAGATGAATGGAAAGTTCTGTTCAAAGGCATTCAGCTATATGTAACCTTAGAGGGCAGGTATGACAAGTTGATGTTATATCACTTTAGACTCCTAGATCACTTCATAGGGAAGGTCCTTCTAAATCTGCCTTTCTTTCTTCATAGAAGCCTAACAAAGGTGTGTAATGGGATCAGAGCCAAACCATTCAGCATCAAGAATGCCCTATGTCATTATGGCCTGATCAAAATGATCATCTTGGAATAATTGAGACAGAGAAAAAGAACTTGGTAGCACTTTGTCTTTTGGGAAGGTTTTGAGACCCAAACTCAACCTATGAATGAAAAGAAGAAAGCAGGCAAGAAGTAGCCAACTCCTCAGAGTAGCTCAAAGAGAAAGAGAGCTCTCCCAAAGTCACCAGAAGAGAAAAAATCTAGCTTAAAGCCCAAGAAAGCTAAAAAGAAACTAGATTTATAAACAAATCCAGAGCAATCCACAGTAAAGAAGGAAAATGTTCTAAATATGCCATACACAAATTCAGACACAGAACTAGAAAAAAATGATGAAATTCCAGACATCAACAGTCTAGAGCACTCCATGGAACCTGCATAGGATTTTGAAGTTTTTACTTCCAAAGATGAAGGTGAAACCTCAAGAAATAAGAAATCAAAGAAATCACATAAGATTAAGGCGCTGAAAGAGATAATAGCACAACAGGAGATTCTAGAAAGGGTGATAAAGGCAAGATATAAAACTTTATCAGAGAATTTTGCAAATACCAATGCAACTTTTGAGAAGTTGGCACTTGAAAGAATAAAGGATAAGAAGAATAAGAAAAAGATCACAAAGGACTATAACATCTTATGGTGGTTAGCTAAGCGTTTGAAGAGGAAAATCAAAAGGTTGAAAGAAAGAATTACCACACATCTAGATTTACAGGTGCTAGCACAGGTCGCTATAAATTTGTAGGGAGATTAATCAAGACTAATACAAACAATGATTTTTTATTTTGAACACGAAAGGTTTTCCTTTTGATTAAAAAAAAAAATTCACCAGCACATGAGGCGTAGTTATAACCAATTAGCTATTGAAAAAGAAGAGCTTTCATCGACTAATTAGCAAATTCTAATGCAGAATAGTTGGTGAAACCGCAGAGAAAGAATTTTGAAGATTTTGAGCTCGAACAGAGCGATTTTTGGGTGATTTAAAAGATAAGAGGGCATCAAAAATATGAATCACCAAATCATGAAATATTCAGTTTCAAAGATTCGTGGAGATATAGGAGGTGAATGCCTAAATGGTCAACTAAAACTTTGTTCACAACTGTTTAAAGTTCTCAGTTTTGAAGACATGTGTCAACACATCAGAGACACATTAGGGGCGCATCATGATAAAGACTAGATGTCAAAGACCTTTTGAAGACAGTTCGATTCATATAAAGTAGATTTTCAATTACCTGATTGTAATTAATTTGCACTTTGTTTTCTATATTTAGAAATCCAGATCCATTTTTCACGGATCTGAAATCTATTGTAAAGGTTATAAATACTTATCATTTTGATAAAGAAAGGGTTCGATTTTGGATACAGAAGATTCTATATTGTAAACAGACTTTTCCATATGATAGTACAAATCACAGTTTTCTCTCTCTATTGATGTCAGATTCTCATCTTTCTTTCTGTACTCTTATTCAAGTTGTTTTAGTTGTAGAGTGACTTTCATGTCATTGGTTAGCTCGTAACTTTATTAATAGTTTCTTATCATTGTTTATTAAACCCTACATTTGTATTTGGTTTATAAGCATTGTTTTCTCACCCACTCAAAAGTTATCATCTGATTATTGATCCTTGAGAGCACTGGTTCATTTGATTCTCATTTTTGCTATCTGAATACCATACTGTAATTGAGTTATCCCATTGATCCACACTTACCAAAATACAAAAACAAGTTTACCTTAAGTTACCAAACATCTTTGTCTTACAACCTCAAAGAGTTTCTTGGATTGATAACATATGGGATATATCGTCCTTGGCGAAACCAACTGATGGTGTAGGGTTGCGGGTGCAGTTTTATCGACTGGTCCATCTGCTTGATGACCTCTACTGAAATCGGGTTCTTATGACTGTCGATATCGACAATGAAATGCAACAGAGTCCCCTTTACCCACATCTGTAAGTGAAAGAGGCATTCCCCTTCCTCTGGTTCTTCTGGTTCGCTTGGTTGGACTTTGGTGGTAGTGACAGTGGCACTGGGTTCGACATTGATGAACCACTTCCCACTTTTTAGATTTGATTCAGATTCATAATCTGCCTCTAACTTGGAAGCTTTCAGCTCGGCCATGAGTGACTTCTTGGAATGACATTCTTCAATGTTGTGCCAAGGGATTTTATGGTATTCACACCATTTTCCCATGTCCTTCTTTGACTTCTCATTACCCTTCTTGAGTTGCAGCTTAGACTGGTTGTCCTAAGAGCAACCATATTTTCTCTATCCCTTGTTTTTGGGGTTGGGGCTGCCTTTTCCCTACTTTGGCTGTGAGGAGTTTGCAAATCCAAACTCTCGCCTCTTCTACTTAAATTTATGCTCGATCTTGAAAACATATCTATAAGCCACACCTAATGATGTGATATCCAGAAAACCCATTTCTGTTTGAATGTATCTATGAAAATAGTCGCAATATTTGAGCACTAGAATTCATTCAGAGTCTTTGATACCCAATTTGGTGCGTATGGTATGGAAAATATTGGTGAAATCTAGTACTATCTGGTCCCTTTCCTAACGTGGTGTGGTCCATCTTGTGTACTGGTCCTCGTAGCTTCTAATAGGGTAGTATTGTTATTTAATGGCATCCCTGAAGGAATCCCATGTGGGTGTGACTGAAAATATTACAGATTCCTCTATGGTCATTTGCTTAGAGTAAGTATCCCACTAGTCCTTAACATGGGGGACAACCTTGAGGAGTGAAAAATTAATCTTTTCCCTGTCGAAAAAATGGTGGACCGAAAAATACCCTTCGAGCAAATTCAACCATTTATCTACAACATCCACATATATTAGTCCTTCAAATAATGTAATATAAAAATTTACTTATACCTTGAAGGGAGTTGCATGGCCACTTGATGAAAATGCGTCTCCTGTGGGCAACCACCGAAGGATCTATGCAAAGTTTTCCATCATTTTGTTCCTTTGTCACACAAAGGATTCCTTGAGAAACATTTTAAAAGGATCTCCTGCTCCATCATATTTTTTCTATTCCCCCAAGGGTTTTTATTGGACTCGGCGTGGCCGATCTTGCAAAGGCTCGACTGGTTCGAGTCCCAACTTATTGTACCCAGATCTTGTCGAGTACATGCACAAAGAAAAATAAATGAAGAGTAGACTTCTTTGATACCACTGATCCATATTTATAAACATAAGAAAAATAATAATAGATTGAATACAATAAAACAAATATTTTGAGAACGAAAATAGATATCCAGTGAACAATAACTTCTATTGAATAAATAAAATAGGTTGAAACTGTAAAACTATAGAACTGAAAACAACTTGCTCGAATGGTGGTAGCTATCTCTGAGAAGATATGTGGCTGCTATGCGCATTTGTTTGAGAAGAATAATCACAATGAGGCTCCTAAGGCCTTTTTAACATTACTCATGAATTCCAAAACCCTAGACATCCAAAAACCTAACCCTAGGAGATGAAACACCAAAAGTTATGTGGGCCTCGATGGGTAAGTTGGTACCTCAACTTCTCGGGGTCGTAACTTTTGCATACAACCTCCATTTTAGGTGCTTGATAGCTCGTTGGAAAGGTCTTTTTGAGAGATACACATTATGCCATCAAACTATGACTCCATCTATAGTTTGACTATGGCAAGCCAAAAAAACAATGTTTAGGGCCCCAAAATGGCCTTGGAAGTACAAAAAGATGTGTTGACATGAAAACATCCAAAATAAGCCAATTAGATTAGGAGGGCGGCCACTAATCTCCACCTAGAAGCTTTGTAGGGATTCAAACATCCCCAGAAGTGTAGAACCCACAATTACAAATAATTATAGAAGAACCTGTTGAACTAAAAATTGTCAATAGGATCATGTTGGAATAGGTGGGTGGCCACTAATATCCACCTGGATGAGTAGGTGACATGTTGAGCTCTTAAATGAACAAGCTATTGAAAAATCCTCGGCTTTCTATAAAATATGGTTTACCCGGGGCATTATCCTAGAAATGAGGGGAAGTGCCCGATGGGTTTCCCCGGGCTCTATTCTAAAGTATATATATATATATATATATATATATATATATATATATATATATAATTACCTCAAATTTAATAAAGGGTCAAGCATAATCCATTTCATTGTTGGAGTTTTCCCACATAGGATTCTCTTGGGTAGATCTTTTATGTTTGTGGTGTATGTGATGGTGTTTTATTTAAATATTGAAATAAAGTACATAGTGATGGATAATTACACCACAAAGTAATTATCCCCTGGAGTATGGTAGAGGGGTAGTGATACCTCTACCTAAACTAACAGCACATGGGCCAAAATCTATGTGGAGGCAAGATAGGGAAAGGATTAGAGTATGAAAAGGGGGGGTAGGGGTTGATACTAATACCCTTTTCCCTTCATCCCCAACTAAAATGAATACAATTATATTTAATGGAGCACTTGAAGGATCACAACCAATGAATACATGCTATGTGGTAGAATAAAATGGGTCTAAAAGGCCTTTTCTTTCACAATTGGAGCTTTGGCATCCACAAAGGCTCTTGTAACTAATTCTTGGTGTTCTTTGAAATTTCAATAATAAGAGGATAGGTGGACAAATCCCATAAGCAAGGAGGCTACTAACACTGATTCTTGGGGACATTGGCCTTTAGATTAATAGAGAAAGAGATAAAGAGGCCATTATAGAACAAATGGGTGTTTCAATTTATTTAGTAGGACTAAGTTTCTTTTATTGGTTAATTCAACACTCGAATTTATAGAGAAGGTTTCATTAAAGGAGAGGATGAAGACTATCAAAACCAACAAAATATTGGTTCATGGAGGAAGGTTGTGATAGCACAAGGGAGGTAATTTTACCTATTGTCCTTGAAATTGGTCACGAGTAGAATATTTATTGGAGCCTTGTAATATGTAATCACCTCAAATTTAATAAAGGGTCAAGCATAACCCATTTCATTGTTGGGGTTTTCCCACATAGGGTTCTCCAGGGTCAATCTTTTATGTTTGTAGTGTATGTGATGGTGTTTTATTTAAATATTGACATGAAGTACAAGTGATGGATAATTACACAAAAAAAAGTAATAAACTCAAAGATAATCATTTAATAATTGTAAAAGTTTATGAAATTATGGAAAGTAACACATAATAGAAATTTCACTTCTTTCCTGTAGGTTTCCTAGATATTAACCTTGTGAATTTTTGAACTGGAGGGCTATTATGAAATATGGTTAAAACAACAATAAAAAAACAATATTTCAACTCTTAACAATCCAAATCATCTAGGAAATTCAAGAGATAAGATACCAAAATGTGTCAATAAGTTTCATCCCTCTAGGGAAATATTATCATACACAAACTAGATATGAAACCAAATTATGATAACTAAAAAAAAAAATCAAATCTTCCCTATATTCTTCAATATAAATGTTAAATCAATAAAAACATTCAAACTTGATTTATGTCAAATCAACAAGACATATAATGTTGGAAATTACAAAACCATGAAGAAATAGATGGTTGAAAATCAAATATGCAATTACACATGTATTGAACAACTATCAAATTCATTAATATGCATAAAAATGAAGTTCATTGACATACCGGAGCCTTATCCTAAGGCTAGTACAATCCACTACATCTCCAAACACTAGCTAGGGAAAACAATGAAAATCCTAGCTCACACCAAGGAGCTCATACAAGCATGCATCACACAAGCATTCCCTCCAGGGAAAGATGTATCTTCTTCCTTTTCACTTCAATCAAGAAAATCTATGGTTTCTTTTGAAAACCCAAATATATAGGTCTCCAAGGGATGAAACCATAACCATGGTATTCAAGATGCTCCAAGAAGCTCCATGAGAGAGAGAGAGAGAGAGAGAGAGAGAGAGAGAGAGAGAGAGAGTAGTGTGCTCCTCCTAGTCACATATATAACACAAGAGTGATAAGAATTAATATTGGTTTAGATCATCATATCCAATGTCTTATTCACAATATAAAATCCTAATATCTAACAAGAATCCTCCAACAAAGACATCATTCCTCTTCTTCATAATTAATTCTATGGTTTCATCATGAACCCTAGTGCTTTACTTCAAGGAGAAAAGTACAATGAAAAGAGTACAATGATGATTAATGAAAGGAATATCTCCTTCCTCTATATCTATGAGAGGTAAGGGAGGCCAACAAGACATATGTTGTCTTAATCCATCACAAACAACCTACAAAGGCACATGTAGGCTCACATAGGTGGAGTGCTACACTCCAAGGGTAGACATGTAAATATCCAAGGTGATGTCTTCCACATGAAAGGATCCAAATGAAAGGGTGATACATGAGGTGCATCCAACACTTATACAAGCCTCCAATGACTCCAACGAACCTCTTAATCCATTTACTCCACTTGGTCCAATCCTCCTACACGAACACTATCAAAATCCAAGCATACCCAAGTCAACTCTAGGCCTTCATGCAATCATCCAAGCTACCCCATATTATCTAGGGCCCAATTCCTTCCTTGAGGATGCAAAATTATCTTCCTCCAATATAGGGTGTTCTCCAAGCAATCAATCATCTCCATGTGGCCATGTTGTAGAATGTCACTAAGCTATTTAAAGATCTCCAACACCCTAGGAAAGAATATCATGAAAACACCCAACTGAGATCAAACAACCACTGAGTAATCCATATTCAATGTGAAAATACATCATGGATCATATCCCATGTGCAAATCCATCATGAACCATCTAGGGGCTAATCACACACCATGTACCCCAAATCTCATGAAGCACCCCCAAACACGGTATAAACACTTTCACGGTAACCTTGAAATCTAACAATAATTGATTGAAGCTCTATATTAGTGAATAGTGTTGTCCATAGACTAATCAATTATGGATATTAATGATCCATTCCTTGAAACCTCTTCATGTTAAGAATGGAGAATGAAGGAAAACTAATCAAGGATTCAAGTGATGGTGATGTTCCTATGTTGCATACACTAGTAGCTCCAAGGTGCATCTAAACTTGCTTGCATCGATGCTAGGAAATCCTCCACTACGAGCATTAATTGTAGTATTTTGATTTACTATTGAATTGTTATGATACACAATGAGGTTTTCATGTAATCATTAATCATACTTGTGTGGTTTAATATTCAAATGTTATGACACATACACACACACACTTTGAAATGTTATAGCACACATTGTGGTTTGCATGTTAGTTTGTCTCTCAATTCTATGTGTCCTCTCTATCACAACATATGCCTTAAATGGAATAGCCTTATTTAAATATGGATACGGTCTTTGTTACTATTTATGTGTTATGGCACACATTGTGATTTGCATGATATTTTGCTTCTCCATTATGCATGTCCTCTTTGTTATAACCATCTATCTTTTGGTATAGCCTTATTTAAATTTAGATAAGGCCTCTCTTTTCATAAATTATTGGCAAGACAAGGCCTCTCTATTCATAAATCAAAATCTATAACTAAACCTTTGATAAGGCCTAAATCAAAATACATACCAACACATACATGAAAATATATGAAAACACAAAGTGTATGTGTGTGTTTGTATATATACTATATATATAGATAATGATCTTGTCATTTTTATTTTTTTTAAGTAAGAAGTATTGTATATTAAAAACCTTCCAAAACCGAAGTGGAATTCCAAAATATAGAGATAGTCATATTGTATTTACTGGACTGCCCCAAAAGAGGGGAAACCAGTCCAGCTAGCATAAGAGTCAAGCATAAGTAGTGTGATAAACTAAGAAAAATAGTCTTAGACAGATTGGTCCCCAGTTAAAACTTAAAAGAAACTAACAAGACTGCAAATAAAACTATAGGCCTAGACATTTGGCAGATAACTTGGCCAGGTGGCGTGGAGGTCCCCTACCCAAGGTTCCTCCTCGACATACGTCACTTGGTCCGCCCATTACACATCAACTTTCACATTGCTCGCGGTTCTATCGGCATCTGTCGTTGTGTCCTGCAGCGGTTGCCTTGTCGAGTCCACCTCCATGGTCATGGTCTCGCGCCCAACCTGCTCCAACCCATTCTCTGTTGAGCAATGTCCCTTGGCGTTTCCATCAAAGGTTGTTGCACAGGGTTCCTCCACTGAAGTCGCTCCTACCGAGTCCAAGGGGAAAGCCTCGTGCATGGAGGAGAGAAGCTGAAGAAGGGTCGTCACCTTTTCGTATGTGGCCTGCAGGAGAAATTGGAGGTCCTCCACCCCCTGGCGGAGTTCAAAGACCAATCCGTAAAGGATGGCCAGGATTTCTCTGAGTTGCGCACCGTTGAAGGAGTCACGAGATTGGTAATCAGAGTTCCCAGGCTTACGGGGAGGAGGAGGCGCGCCTCCTGAGTTCCTTAGAGAGTCAACCAGTGGGGTCGGCTCAACCAGTGGGGAGGCGATATCGAGACGCGAGGACGAGCCCGACATCTGGGGGATGATTGCCAGACATTTCATCTACGATACCGACAGAGTGGGGGAGGGAGAAATGGTGGGCTCGGGCTGGAGGGGAGGGGAGGAGCAGATGGAGGGTGATTTGGGAAGCGAGACTGAAGGCTGGTGAGGTTTCCATGGAGAGCCTCACCGCAGCCTCCCCCTCGGGCACGACATAAGGTGGTTCTAGTAGCTATCTGAAGAAACTAGGTGCACCAGGTAGAGGTAGAAGGCGTGGAGGCGAGTAGGGGCTACAGAGAGCAAGAAAATGCGAATAGGATCAGGCCATGGCTGCAAAGGGAGGAGCCCTTCGGCACGCGAACAGGGACGAGGGACACACATCAAAAGCCAAGCCATGCGAGGACGCGCATAAGGAGATGAGGACTGCATAAATGCACTTTCACATCATAGTAGGAGAAATTTAATGACGGAGGAGGGTGACGGGCAGTGGCACAATCCCGTCACAAGGCTCCATGCCCCGGTGGCTGGTGCTTGCCTTCGCTGTATGCCAAGTGTGCCGCACTAGCACCCCATCCAGGGGAGAGTCCACCGTTCCAGCTTTGCTGATACACTGCTAGAGAATAGGGTGAGCAGGATCCAGGGCTGAGTTGCATAGGAGTTCTGGTCCACTCCAATTGGTACCCAAATTAGCTAGTTCATCCGCAACTTGATTCGCCTTTCTCCTGATGTGAGTAGGAATGACAGCCTGATTTGGTTGTAGTAATTCTATGATGATCTGTAGCCCATGTGATAGTGTCCAGCTAGGCATTATTCTGTCCGGGTTTTCTCCATTTAAAATTTTGCGCAGCAGGTTGATGATGATTTGAGAGTCCCCCTCGACGATTAGCTTGGTGAAACTGTTTTTGATGGCTAATTGCAGTCCTTTAATAAGACCCCAGAGTTCTGCTGCATTATTCGTGGAATGACCAAGGGAGCTTGCGCTTATGAGAAGGATGTGCCCAATATGGTTGCGAAAGACTACCCCATAGCCTGCTGGTCCTGGATTTCCTTTAGAGGCCCCGTCAAAATTGAGTTTGATGAAATCCTGTGGGGGAGGAGACCAAAAGGAGGGGTTGCTAGAAGGGGGGGGGAGAAGAGGAGGGGAGAGCCTGAAGAGAAGGAAGTGGAGTCCAATGCCGAAGGATGGGGAGTTCGGAGGGAGTGCTGGTCAAATCTATGTCAGACCACATTTGAAGGTGGAGATTTTCCAAGATGTTACGATGGCATTGATGCCAACAATGTTGCCATGGGAGAGAGATGCTTCTAAAAATTTGTCTATTCCTTTCTTTCCAAGTTTGCCAAAGGATAAAGCCTGGAAGAAGTTGCCAGATACGATTGAGGAGGGGGGAGTGGAAAGCTCGGTCCCTCCAGTTCGTTATGGTCTCGAAGATGCTATCTCTGTTGCGGTCCGAGGTGCGGATGATAAGCGCCGCCTGATCCCAGATTTGAGCAGTGTAAGGGAAAGAGTTGAGGAGATGGTTCATGGTTTCCTCTGCCTCTCCACAAAATATGCAGAAAGAGGGTCCAAGAAAGCCCCTTTTCGAGAGGTTATCCCATGTTAGGATGCTTGAATGGGAGACGAGCCAAAGGAAGAGGGTGATTTTTGGCTAGTGTTTAAGCCTCCAAATTTTGTGCCAAACTGTCATCGCCGGGAGGGGGTCTATTTGAGTTTTGACCTAGTAGGCTTCCCACGTGCTGAAGGTGCCCTGTGTCCTGTATCCCCACCGGAGGATTTCCTCCCCCACAATTTTGGGAATTTTTCGTTTGGCCAGCTCTTCTTGCCAAGGTACCAAGTCCACATGCGCCTCTAGGTTAATGCGTTCTCTATCCAAGTGCCAACAACGCCAGGTGTCCTCCGGGGGATTGTCCCACCAATAGTCAGCTACTCTTGTTAGGCCTACCCATGTAGCTTGGGTGCAGATGTCTCGAGCCCAGTCCTCCGTGCCCAGAACTGGCCATTGTTGCCATGAATCTTGCCAAAAAAGAGCAGTTTCCCCATTTCTGATTTCCTAGAAGGCATGTCGAGTCACCAACTGTCTGTTCTGCTTGGCCGCTATCCAAATTAAGGATCCCATCTTGTCCCCATTCCACTGTATTAGGTTCTTCTCTGCCACATTTGGAGCATATTTTTTCCTCCAAAGTCTGGCCTAGAGATCCTTGGGATTTTTTAACAATCTCCACCAAATTTTGGCGCTTAGAACCTTATTCATTATGAAGGGATCCCGTAATCCCAAGCCTCCTTACTCCTTTGGTTGACATATTTTTTCCCAGCTGACTAACGTTATTTTCTTCCCTGTGTTGAGACCTTGCCAAATGAAGTTTCTTTGTAAGCTTTTGATGGTTGTGAGGATGAACTTTGGGGCAGCCAGCACTGAAAAAGAATAAATCAGAAGGGCCTGAAGAATAGCCTAGAGGAGAGTAAGACAACTGGGAAGGTTTAAGGCTCTGAAGGTCCAGGAGGAAAGCCTCTTGGTAAAGGAGGATAGAAGATGTTCCCAGGAGGAGTTCCAGAGGGCATTGTCAATCAAGGGAATGCCAAGGTATTTGGACGAAAGGGAGCTTCTGTTGAAACCTAAGATAGCAGAGATATGGCACTGCATCGGAGGGGGCATATTGAAGAAGAATATTTGGGATTTATCCTTGTTGCAGTCTAGACCTGAGGCGTCTGAGAAGGTTTGGAGGATCTCCAGGAGAGAGTTGGATTCGCAGACAGTTGGGCTGCCCATCAAGAGGGTGTCGTCCACAAATTGGTTGTGCGAGATAGGGGGGGAGATGCCATGCAAGGGTAGACCTATCAGAAGGTTGTTTTCAACTGCTGCATGAATCGAGCGACTAAGACCTTCGGCCAGGATGATGAAGAGAAAAGGGGAGAGGGGATCTCCTTGTCTAATTCCTCTTGAGGGGGAGAAGGGTCGCAAGGGAACACCATTAATGAGAAGAGAGAAGAAAGCCAAGGAGGTTAGATTCATAATCCAACTCACCCAGCTCTGATCAAATCCAAAGGCTAGGAGCATTGCTTGCATATATTCCAGCTTATCTTGTCAAAGGCTTTAGATAGGTCTAATTTGAGGAGCATACCTAGAGTTTTGGTTTTCTGCAGAGAGTGAATCACTTCATGGGCTAGGATGAAGCTATCCAGGATTTTTCTGCCCTCAACATATCCTGATTTCTCCGGGGATATGATTGACGGTAAGATAGGCTTGAGTCTATTGGCTATCACTTTTGAGAGGATTTTGTAGATGACATTGCAAAGAGCTATAGGCATGAACTTCTTGGGGTGATGTGTCTGCCCCTCTTTGGGAACTAAGGTGAGGAAAGTAACATTGAGAGCCTGGAGGACTTGGCTAGTGGCTCTGGAGTCTTCCAAAATTTCCCAGACCTCTGTCCTGATCATTGGCCATCAATGGTGGAAAAAATCATTGGTGAACCCATCGGGTCCAGGAGCCTTGCATTTTGGGGTGTCCTTAAGCGCTTGGTCCACTTCCTCGATTGTGAAGGGCCAGAGAAGTGTTGAGTTTTGCTCCTGGGTAACGAGGGAGGGCACATGCCTCGTAACCTTATTGATGGCTTCATGTCCATTCGGGAGGGGTTCTGTAAGGAGGTTTTGAAAATAGTCGATCAAGGTTGTTTCCATGTCCCCATGGGAGTGAATGGATTCCCCGCCCTCTGAGATGAGATGCGTGATCTTATTGGAGTGTCGTCTTTGGATGACAGTTCTGTGAAAGAATTTGGTATTGCGTTCCCCTTCCTTGAGCCATTGGATACGCGATTTCTGCTTCCATAAGATCTCTTCTTGTCTTTTCTTGGCTTCGAGCTGTT
This sequence comes from Picea engelmannii, assembly GCA_009831015.1. NCBI lineage: Eukaryota > Viridiplantae > Streptophyta > Pinopsida > Pinales > Pinaceae > Picea > Picea engelmannii. The sequence goes on along the minus strand of ML824630.1, from coordinate 50,397 downwards.
GATTTACTTTTATTTCCTGGGCTTTTAGCTCATTTGTTAACCCTTGCAGTCTGATTTGATGTTGAATCTCACCCATTTGTTCTGACAGTTGTTTTTGGGAGTCGAAGATATTGCCAAAGGTATGTGTGTTCCAGAGTTTGAGAGTTTGTTTGAGATTCTTTAACTTTTACTGGAATCTGTACATTTTGGATCCACGAGGGACCTCTGCCTCCCTCCACCAATCCTGGATTTTTGCTTGGAAATCAGGATGGTCAAGCCAAAACTATTCAAACCTGAAGGGTTTCTTACCAGGTGTGGCTGGGACATCCAACCATAACTGTATAGGCCAGTGATCTGAGCCAGAGAAGTTTAGGATAGTAGCTTCCATTGTCATTCCTTCCATCATAAGGGAGTTCGAGATGAGGAAACGGTCTAGTTTGCAAGCGATTTGGTGTATTCCAGTCCTTCTGTTTGTCCAAGTGTGAATGCCATTGTTGGCCTCCAGGTCAATAAGGTGAAGATCGTCTATGAGGCTATTGAAGTCACTGGAGTCCCGATCTAGTCATCTTGATCCTCCTTTTTTTTCCTCCAGGCCGCGAATGATATTGAAATCTCCACCAACAGTCCATATGTTAAAATGTGTTAGAGTAGATATCCCGATACATGAACTAGTGCAACGGAAAACATGATATCCCGATACGCGATTTCCCGATTTGTCACAGGAGTGGGGACCACAGTGGAGGACAGGTGTCATGCCGCATGTGTGTGTCGGAGTATCGGGAATCGGGGGTCAGCGAGGTAAGTTGTTGTCAACATCATAGGTGTTGAAATCCTGATGGGAGGATTCCCGATAGGAATTGGAGACATTGACATTTACCCATCGAGTTTTGGGGTATTGTGAAGCACAGGGTGTGTGACCATGAGACTCGCGAAATCGCGAGGTCCGATTTCCCGATCATTAAGGGAGATCAATCGGAGAGTTGTTGTGGGTAAGGAAGGTTCCCGATAGGGAATCTAAAGAACCTTTGAGTTCTTTGGGCCAAGGGAAAAGAAGGTCCTGTGGAAGCGGACGTGCCAATGAGGGCGCGGCTGCACTAAGTGGTATCAGAGAAGGAAATTTCTTTGCTTTCTATAGCAGAGAAGAAAATAAAATTTCACCATGCCTCTGAGAAGAGAAATACAATCACCCGATCCAGAGGATAGGGAGAACCAGAGAAGAAGAGGGAGACAAGCAAAGAATCCAGAAATGGAGAGACAGATATGTGATCTCCGAGCGAGACTCGAAGACATGGAGGCAGCGCAGAGACGCACAACCAGTGCTAGAGATCTAAGTGACTCCGAAGGCGAAGTTGAAGCCGAACAAGAAGAAGAAGTTGCAGCTGAAGATGTGGCCAATGAGCGATTAATTAAGGCTATCGCCCAGATGAGTTCGAAAACAAAGATGGACATTCCAGCTTATGAAGGGAATCTGGATGCAGAAGAGCTTCTAGACTAGATTAGAGCTCTTGACACTTATTTCGATTATGAAGATTTTGAAGAAGATAAAAAGGTTAGGCATGCTGTCGCAAGATTGAAAGGACACGCAACATTATGGTGGGACAAGCTTCAAGCAGATAGACGCTGCAAAGGCAAGCAAAAGATTAAAATCTTGCATCGAATGATTGCGAAGATGAAGGTAAAGTTCATCCCAAGGGATTATCAAATCACACTGTTTAGGAGAATGCAGAACCTGAGACAGAAGCTGATGACAGTGAAGAAGTATACTGAGGAATTCTACAAGCTAAATATCAGAGCAGGTCATCGAGAGAGCGATGATGAAAAGGTTGCTAGGTATCTGAATGGTCTGAGATACGACATTCAGGATGAATTGAGCATGGTTACCATCAGGACGGTAGAGGATGGTTATCAGATGGATCTAAAAGCTGAGGAGAAGCTGAGCCAGAAGCAAGGTCAGGGGGGCCGAGGCAGAAGCCAGCCTAGAGGCAAAGCAGTTGCCCAGGACAAATACCATAAGCCCAAGGAGGAATGGAAGAAACCTCAGGGTAAGGTAGAAAGAGGTGGGACCTCACAGAGAGGGCCACATGTTGAACAGAGAGGGCAGCATACAGAGAAGAGTGGAGGATATGCTGATGGAAACACTTTTCCTCGTACCAGAGGTACAAGAAGAGGAAGAGGTGGAGTAATCACATGCTTCACATGTGGAAATAATGGACACAAGTCATATGAGTGTCCAGAGAAAAACAAGGACATTGGAGAAGCTCACATCGCCGAAGCGCAAAAGCGGGATGTTGAGGCCGAGGACAGAGAAGGCGGAAGGTCACTGATGATGCGTAAATTTCTCTTAACACCCGGAAAGGAGGTGGAGGACTCATCTCAAAGGACCAGACTGTTCAGAACAACTTGCAAAACCAAGGACTGGGTATGCAAGGTTATTGTTGACAGTGGTAGCACAGATAATCTCGTTTCAACGGAAATGGTAGAGAAATTGGGGCTGGAGACAACTGATCACCCGAGTCCATATAAAGTTTCATGGCTACAGAAGGGACATCAGGTAAGTGTCACTAAACAATGCTTGGTTGAATTCAAAATAGGAGGGTATAATGATAAAGTACTTTGTGATGCCATTCCTATGGACGTATGTCATTTATTGTTGGGTAGATCGTGGCAATGTGACAGAAATGTGGTTCATGATGGGAGAATGAACACATATACCCTGGAGAAGAATGGGGAAACGTATAGGTTGCTTCTGATAAAGGATAAGGAGGTGAAACAGGAAGTGAACAACACAGTACTTTTCATGAGTGGGAAGGAGCTTCTTACAGAGATGGAGAAGAAGGAAGATCCACAATTCTTTGTGGTTAGGAAGTCGAGGATTGTTCCATGAGGCTAATGTCATTGTTTATTTGGATGACATACTGATTTACAGTAAATCAGAGGCTGAACACCTGAAGCATTTGGCCATTGTGATGCGGAAGCTACAGCAGGAGAAGTTGTTGATAAACATGAAGAAATCCTCATTTATGAAGACAAAGCTCATTTACTTGGGTTTTGTCATTTCAGCAAATGAGTTGAGGATGGACCCAGAAAAAGTAGAAGTGATCAAGAGTTGGCCCTCACCGAGAAATATTTTCGAGGTGAGAATTTTTCATGGTTTGGCTAGTTTCTACCATAAATTCATTAGGAATTTCAGTGGAATTAGCACAGTAATGATGGTTACAGTGAAAAAGCGACATAAATCTTTTCATTGGACAACAGAGGCTGAGAAGAGCTTCAATCTGTTGAAGCGAAAGATCATGGAACAACCGGTGTTGGTGTTGCCGGATTTTCAGAAAAAAATTCAGGTGAAATGTGATGCAAGCGGATTTTCCATAGGAGCGGTCTTGAGTCAGGAAGATAGACCAGTTGCATATTTTAGCGAGAAGCTGGATGAGGCAAAACTGAAGTACTCCACGTATGATAAAGAATTTTATGCTATCATACAGGCACTGAAGAAGTGGAGGCATTACTTGATCCCGAAGGAATTTGTGTTGTACAGTGATAACCACGCATTACAGTATGTGACTCAACAAGAAAAGTTGAATCAGAAACATGCTAAATGGGTAGAGTATATGCAGAATTTCACATTTGTGATTAAGCACATTTCGGGTACTGCTAACAAAGTGGTTGATGCTTTGAGCAGGAAGTGTTTGTTGTTGTAGGAATTCCGAGTCAAAACATTGGGTTTTGAAAATCTCAAGGACATGTACGCAGGAGATGCAGATTTTGCAGAGGCGTATGAAGCAGCTGAGAATCCAGTTCTCAGAGACAGAAGCCCTTGGATAGATTATATGATCCAGGAGGGATTGTTGTTAAGAGGGAATCAATTGTGTATTCCAAATTGCTCCATGATGGAGAACTTGTTAAAGGAGAAGCACAGTGGTGGATTAGTAGGACATTTTGGCCATGACAAAACATTCGTGAAGCTGAATGAGTCAGATTTTTGGCCGGGAATGTGAGCAGATGTCAAAATATTTGTTGACAAATGTCGAGTTTGCCATCATTTGAAGGGGAGGAAACAAAATGTGAGTTTTTATCAGCCATTTCCCATACCAGAGAGGCCATGGGAAGCCATAAGCATGGATTTCGTATTGGGATTGCCTAGGACGCAAAGAGGACTTGATTCGATCTTTGTGGTGGTCGACGGGTTTTCCAAAATGGCACATTTTATCCCATGTCAGAAGACCAGCGATGCGACTCATATCGCAAATTTGTTCTTCAAGGAGGTCGTTCGACTTCATGGATTGCCAAAAAGTATAGTTTCGGATAGGGATACAAAATTCATTGGACACTTTTGGAGGACATTATGGAAGAAGCTAGGAACTAACTTGATGTTTAGTTCTGCTTATCATCCTTAGACGGATGGACAAACAGAGGTGGTAAATAGAAGTCTGGGAGACTTGCTGAGAATCCTGGTGGCGGAGCACCACAACAGTTGAGATAATATATTACCCCAGGCAGAGTTTGCTTATAATGACTCAGCGAACAGGAGCACAAGCAAAATTCCATTTCAGATTATATATGGCACGCAGCCAAGAGGAGTTTCTAAACTGAGGAATTCAGAGCAGACTGCTACTAGCAGCGCTAGTGCAGAAGAATTTGCTGAGACAATGAAATAACTTCACAGCAGAGTGAAGGAGCGGTTACTGAAATCAAGCCAGGAGTACAAGCTCAGAGCAGATCAACATAAGAGACAACGTCAGTTCGAAGTTGGTGATCTATTTCTGGCACATCTGAGGAAGGAAAGGTTCCCGAGAGGAACATACAATAAGTTGAAAATGAAGAAAATTGGGCCATGCAGAGTCCTGAAGAAATTCAGAGAAAATGCTTCTGAGATTGAGCTTCTAGATGGCATCGGAATATCTCCGATATTCAATATCACATATTTATACCCATACAAGGCTAGAGAAGCAGAAACTGGAACTGAGGAGCTAGTGATCCAGTGGATGAAACAATTTCCAGTTGCAGAGAAGCCGCAAATGGAGTGCGTACTGGACCAAAGAGTGGGTAAGAAGACCAGGAGGAAAGAATACTTCGAGTATCTGGTCAAGTGGAAGAATCATCCAGTGGAAGATGCCAGCTGGGAGAGAAAAGCAGTGATACAAAAGCATGGACGGACCATGCAGGAGCTCATGGATAGGATCCCATGAAATTTTTCAAGCCAAGGAGTATGATGCAGGAGCATCGCCAGCACATCAAGTGAGCCAGCGTGGAGCGGAAGACAGCTGGACAAGCCAACACGAATTTTGAAAACACTTTGGGATTGTTGCGCAAGTCTTTAAATGAAGCCATTTATGAAGGCGCACTTTGTGTATTGTAATAGACCTTGAGCGGATAGCTCTCGTCCTTAGGTAGATAGACAACATTTAATATAGTTAATGCTAGTAGATAGGAATTTAATTCTAGATTTGATAGCCTAGAGTCCAAGAGGGAAAACAAATATAGACACCCTCCTTTGTACATTGTAACATTAGCCAACATAATTCAGAGTAGGAAGAAAATAGGAGAATAGCAGAGAATTGTAGAAGACATCCATGTACAGATCTCGAATTAATAGAAGGAATTGATTCAGGCTCATGGTTTTGTGTTCTCTGTGTGTGTGTGTTGATAATATGCTCATGAACGTTTGTTTTCTGTTATGCATTTGCTTTGATATGCTATGTATGTGATTTCATGTTTCAAACTGAAGTCTGAAGGGGAGATGGAATGAGTTTCAATTGTTTCTCTATCTAAGTAAGGATTTCCTGCAAGGTGTGTAGTTGAAACCATCCACAAGGAGTGTGTTGATGGAGGCTCAGGTAGTTTAACTCTTGTTCTCGTTCATCCAGAAGTGAATTTGGGTCGCTGAAGCCGTGCAAGGAGTGTGCAGGCTGAAGAGGAAGTCCCAGTCGTGAATTTGAGAAGAAAGAAATCGAAGACTGCTGCTGTAGGATTGCGCAGAGTCGAAAGGATTCAACACTTGGGGTTGTTGTATGGTTGCTGCAAGGAGTGTGTGCAAGTCCCTCTAAAAGAATCAGAGTGGGAAAGCTCAGGAGGTATAGAACCTTTGAGATATCGTCAAAGGAGGGCATAGGAACTTTGTGCCATGGAATGTTCAAGCAAGAGTTACAAGGGCACGTGTTGGAGGGAAAGTTCTGAGAAGGAATACTTAGTCATTCTCAAGAAATCTTCAAGGAGGAGGAACCGACGGCCCAGATCTTATGGAGAGGATTTGCAAAATCTCGTCAGTCGTTGGATTTTCCGGAATAGTGGTGAGGTTACAGTTACATCTAGAAGTTCGAGCTCAGAAGATTGTGAGTCATTGGATCAACAGTCGATTTCCTGCCAACCGTCAGATCTGGTAAAAGTTACGCCAGGGTTAAGCCTTAGTGCATAGAGGAGGAGTCCCGCGAAGGCATCGGGATATTGGATCCATCGTGATTTTGATAGGAAAGAGAATTGAGACCTCGTGGGTTTCAAAAACCCAAAAGGAGGCCTAGCCGTTGATCTCAGGGCAGGACACGTGTCAGAAGATCCAAAGGAGTCGGGGTTCAACTCATCATGAATTCTGGGAGTGAAGAAATCGTCGCATCAAGAATCGCGATTTCACGATAATCAATAGGGAGACCAGGAAGTGGTGATGTGGAGAAGGGATCTCTCATGTGTATCGGGGTTCGGGACTCGAAAAGTTCTGTGAACTAGTGCAACGGAAAACACAATATCCCAATACACGATTTCCCGATTTGTCACAGGAGTGGGGACCACAGTGGAGGACAGGTGTCATGCCGCATGTGTGTGTCGGAGTATCGGGAATCGGGGGTCAGCAAGGTAAGTTGTTGTCAACATCGTAGGTGCCGAAATCTCGACGGGAGGATTCCCGATAGGAATTGGAGACGTTGACATTTACCCATCGGGTTTCGGGGTATTGTGAAGCGCGGGGTGTGTGACCACGAGACTCACGAAATCGCGAGGTTCAATTTCCCGATCATTAAGGGAGATCGATCGGAGAGTTGTTGTGGGTAAGGAAGGTTCCTGATAGGGAATCTGAAGAACCTTTGAGTTCTTCGGGCCAAGGGAAAAGAAGGTCCTATGGAAGCGGATGTGCCGGTGAGGGCGCGACTGCACTATACACACAGATACGCGCATAGGAAGTGTAGCGCCGCTTCTTGGTGGATTCAGAGGACTTAACATAGATGCCAATGGCGTTACCAATGCCAGACAGGACCTCTTCCAGCTAGAATTCCTGGGGAAGAGAGTACAATCTAATCCATACCGACGCGTGAGCGAAGTCTTCCTTCTCAGGGCTGAACTTCTCTGTCCAGAATCTTAAAAAGAGTCCTGTCGAGTTGTAGAAGTAAGGCCCCCCATCAAAGATGCGATTGTGATCCTCAAGGTTGTGGAGGATGATTGTGAAGAACCCCTTGGACCCCAGTTGTAGCTCATAATGACCTTTTGGTTTCCACCAGTGTTGTATCCATTTGACCAGATCACGCTCAGAAGGCCAGAGTCCTAGAAATTTTCCCACCAAGGCATAGTCTCACATGTATTGCTTCTGCTCCTCTATGCGTGGTGAGCTAATAACGTATTTTGGGGCCTGTGGTGCTTGTGAGATGTATTTACTCATCATCTTGGGAGTTGACGCAGTTGCAGGGACAGTCTCTTTATCTGGATCGATTTCCATCTCTCGATCCTTGAAGGTCCCTTCTGCTAGAAGCTTCGAACGCAAGTCTGGTGGCAGCTCAAAGGTCGGTCGTTTCGTTCCTCCTGCAGGGTTTCCATTCGCCGCGGCTTGGCTGTAGGAGATGCCCGTCGGCTCCCCCTCCCTGCGAGACATGAGCCCCAGCGGGGCAGTTGTTGTGGTAGCACAGTTCAGAGCGGCTAAAAAGCCCTAAACCCTCGACACAGAGCCCTTCACTGTACCCTGCTTCTTACAAGGCATCAAAATACACGTTTTTTTTTCAATGATGTTGTCATTTTAACCATATATACTATATATAGATGACAACCTTGTAATTTTGACCATAACTATCTTCAGATGAACCATGAAATTAACATTGGGTTTTGCTTTTCCATAACCATCTAAAGATGACCCATGAGATTGTAATTTCATTATTGAGTTCACGTTGTAGGGATTTTACATCAATGTTGAGTTTACATTATTGTCCCTTTATATGGTGTACCCAAATAATCCATTTGATAATGTTAACATTTTTCAGTTTATCATTTGAAAACTAACGTGTTTGTTTGTTTGGGGTGTTTAATTGGGTGCTTTTGAGAATGGAAATAACAAATGGCACAAATAGCCCATAATTTTCAAATGGTTTTATGATATTCATAACATTATGATTTGGTTACTATAAGTATCAAGATTTTTAATGCATCATAATGAATACTCTCRTGCATCSTTTTTTATYTTCAATTTTAAYTTGGRATTTATAATTTTTTAATATCTTAAAAATTAGAAAGAAAATATTTTATGCAAYATTTTTTTATAACGAAGTGTATACTTGTTTTWCTTTTTATTCTTGCCAATTGAATTGAAGTGCATTTTTCTTTACAACTTTTCATCGTAAAATGGTTGAGTGMTTAAAATCGAGTCCCTTTGATAACCATTGAATAAATACTAAATAATATTTTTTTGTTTTAGCTATCTTAAATAAGAAAACCARTATTGCTAAAATAAAAACAAACTCTCATAAGAGACATAGAGAAATAGGGTGTTGGATGATTCCTAAAACACYATGGGATGAARTAATTTGTCATCTTTGTGATACTAARAAGGTAGAGGGTGAAAAACACTTTATTTTAGAATTTCYTGARTATATCTACATTAAATTTCATTTTGAAAATATTTGTAATAATAACAACCTTCRTAAACTCTCAACTCATCAAAACTGTGGAGATTTAGGAAAGTTTCCCTCAAATATTTTTTAGTATATAAATAAAATTCTATAGTAAACCAATTAATCTCTCGCTATTTTTTTGTGCAAATAGACCAATCTTGGTCTTAGTAATAATCGCCGTTAGCATCATCATAAAACTTGTTACTTAGTTGCTCGAAACTAAGACAATAGGAAAATCATAATATTCTAAGAATGATTTAAGAGAGAAAATTAAAGAAAGATGAACATTCAAGACAAGGATTTGCAAAAAAAAAATATGCAATGCCATAGTGAAACATTAAACAAGTTCCACTTTACACCTTACCTCGCAAGCACAGATGTGATCAACTTATGAATATGCAATGCCATAGTGAAAAATATGCAATGCCATGGAATCCTCGCAAGCACAGATGTGATCAACTTATGAGTAGCGAACACAGGCAGATGGCAACAGAGGGAGAAAAAATAGGAATCTGGATGGGTACCCGATGTTGCGTGTTCGAAACTCTTGGAATATGTCTAGTATTTAAGAACTAGGATCTAGGAAAATTCTTGAAACTCTTGGGAAAATTCTTAAAACATATTAAATCTATAATACGTACCAAATTTGGAGAACTGGGATGGAAAGAAAACAGAAGATAACTAGAAATTTCGTGCAAGTTGATGGTATGTACAAAACATAAGGTTGGAACGTCTAGCCAACGAATTCATAATTTGATTGAATTGAATGGTCAGATCTTATACGTTTGACCGGTTTCCGTGTTGACCGCTGCCGGTGCCGGAATGACCATACTTTCGATCTCAGGAAGAAGGAGATCATGCCGTCTCTCTGTTTTCAATCCACTATCTTTCCTGCCGTTGAATTTTGGTGGAAATGTGGGCGAGAAAGTTTCGGGAGTCTTGAAAGTACAGGATGATCTCTCTTTCATATTACTTCATCTTCAATTGTTCAAACTTGGATCTAAAGGTTTGAAGTTTGGATCCCTTAACCTTGGCATCTCCTTCGTAGATATTCTTTAGTTTGTCCCATATTTCTTTTGCGGAATCACAATGTACAACTTTGGTGTATATTGATTCAGTCAAACCATTCAAGATAGAATTTTTGGCTCTAACATCATTATATTTAAGTTTATTTCCATCCTTATATGTCGGGGGAGTGGCTGGTGCTTTGTATCCATCTACCACGACTCACCAAACATCAAATCCTTGTGCCTGTACATATGTTTTCATCTATTTTCTCCAGAAGTCATAGTTCTGATCGTCAAACTGTGGAACCCCAATATTAGTGTAGTCCATGATCTCCTACCAGTGGTTAGACTACTTTTTAAAGGACCTTCTCTGATACCAATTGTTAGATTACTAAGGGGAAGGGGGCGAATCAATAATGAAAAATTTTACCTTTAACCGTAGTTCATTCTTCAACAATATTTAGCATTTTATCTTTAACATTCAACAGATCATCGTCGATATAAACATAAACAACATCACATCACAATAAATACACAATACACCAATATTTACATAGAAACCCAAATGGGAGAAAACCAAAGAATGATTTTATTATATATTTATCAAAAGAAAACATTCATTGGAAGCACCAACTTCTGATTCTCCAACTACAACTGAAAGGAGGCTCCAACCCCCTATTCTTAGGATCCAACCTGAAGGAAGCTACAACTCCTTGATTCTCTGGCTCCAACCAGAAGGAGGATACAATCCCTTAGGCTCTCCGACTACAACCAGAAGGTGGATACAACCACCTTTCCTTGCCCCATCCCACTGCCCTGAAATATAAATGTAGACCAATTGTCACGAACTTTGCCACTATCACTGTCATAACTCTTTCACTATAACTGTCATTGTCCCATCAATATGTATCTGATCGTAAACCAACTAAACATGTACCATACCATGCATTGAGTGTATATCAATATACATACTATCTCATGCATCAACCATGAACCAAAATATGCATCAACAATGGACAATGAATCATGAACTAGAGCATCAACCATGTCTAACCTGTACCATATACCATACCATCAACCATATCCATATATGTACCATATCATCAATGTAGTGTCTCAAAGAACCAATGCATTTCCTTCATGCATATACCACCATACCACATGAATATGCCTCAAACATGTACAATCAACTCAAATATATGAACTATAAGAACCAGGTCATATGTTGAACTAGATATAAGAGTCCTCCTCACTCAACGAAGCAATCAAGATATACCATATCCAAATACCAAACCAATCATACCAAGTATGCCTCAAGCATACACCATATCATGAAATAAGTAACCGTCAAAACAAGTATATAACCATACCAATA
>ML824630.1:25823-38689 GCA_009831015.1 Picea engelmannii | reverse complement strand
TGCAGTGTTATTCTCAAGCAATTCTAAATAATACAAAGGCATTGATCAAACCTTTAGTGGCATAGACCAAATGGCCCTCTTCGAGATACTCAAGTTTATATTGCACACTAAAACAAGAGAACATATTCAAATTTATCATCAATACACAATAGATGAAAATTATCATCAAATATGGCATAAAAATGGAATATTTACCAAACACGCGCCAAAATGTAAACCATTGTTGGTTGTTAACCACACACATAATATGAATTAAAATGGATGAAGCTTTATGGATGGTCCAATTACCAGTCTTCCTAGATGGAAAGGAATGTATGGTCCTCTTGTAATTTCAATGACCACAACACCAGCAAGATGCAGTCCAAAAAGAACTAAAAATACATGCCCTACACAAATCCTAAACCCTAACTTCCAAAACCCCAAGAAAAACAAAATTTAATGTCTGAAACATACCATATAGAAATTAGTGTATGAAATTGTAATGGGTTATAGCAACCTTATGAAAATGTCGAGGTCTTTGTATGAATTGTGTGCAAGCTCACCTGGTTCCTAATGGTTCTAAAAGGACCTCCCTTCTTACTCTTTTCACATCATAAGTTCTAGTCAAGTTCCATATGAAGGAAATTTTTAGGACCTTTAACTTCGATCCCCAAAAAATCAACCAAAACAAAATCAGGGCGGGCTCATGGAACATGTCGAAGAGAAGAACCATGAAAATAGGTTGCTTTGGCTTGTGCCAGGTGAAGATAAATGGAAGATGAAAATTGCAATGATCATCCCACCATTGATCTTTCCAGCCTTCTCATGTAGAGCATATCATAGGGAAACTTTTGTATGGGGTATCCATGCCAATAGCATAAATTTGAACCAATGTTAATTCTTATTCTAACAAAATGATAAAAGAAAAATATTCTCTTCCATTCATGGGTGCTAATGTATAATCTAGAAGAACTAGGAAAGCATAGAGGTCATTGTATCCTTTAACACCATGATGATGTTTATCAAAATGTCTCTCAACTCGTCGTCAAAATACATGCAACTATGATTCTCCTTCTTCAGTTGGAGAAAAAGAGGAAAAACACCGATAGGACACTATGGGTTTTCGTTTGTCAAATTCGATTTCCCCTATGTCTAGGTTCCCATTTATCATGACCTCCTCCATCAAGAATCCATTGATCATGCCAAGGGTGTCTGGAAATTATTGTCGCGAGAGAAGAAGATGGACGTTTTTGCAGTAGGTCACTATCCACAATGATATCGATTAGGTCATTGTTTGAGACACAACCTTTGCAATTTATCAGGTCAACCATGAATTTTCCTAAAAATCCCCAAGATTCGCTGGGATTTTCATCAAAAGGAGTCATGATCGAACAATGGAAGACACTTAGTTTAGTGTGTGGAAATTTATTTGATCATTTCAACTAGTTTTGTTCTACATTTCATTGAATTGTATTGTATTTATATTTTCCTAGAAAATGTTTTTTGTGTTCCTTTATATGGCATGAAATTGCATTGAAAAAAACTACCCCTTATGCACACAAAAATGTTGTTACTTTATTCCCAGAAGGGTATGTGATGAGATCCATTTCATTTATGTTATGGAAATAAATGGGATAGGGCTATGTTTGAGGAAAAATATTGTATATTTCAATTATAGGAATTGTCTTTTAAAGACCCCTTTTGATTTTAGAGGAACTAGAGCTCTTTTGAGAACCTTTGGGTTCTTGTAATGTGATCATGTGGTAGAGTGATTATCAGTGTGAAGAAAAGGATGACTAATGGATGACTAATTTATTTGGAAGTCACTAATAGAAATCTCTTGAAATTTTTAGAGAAAGTGAGGGTGTGGATTCCTCACAGATTCGATCCATAGAACATCTATAGGGAATTTTGGATGTTTGATCCTCGTTGTAGGGTCTATTATGAACATGATTCTAGTAAACACTATTAAACTGATGACACCATTGTATAATATGAAATAGATTGTTTTGCAGGAAGTGCATGCATAATACAATTTTGGTATCTAGCGATGGTCAAAGTAATGGGGGTGGCAAAGATGGGGAGAGGATCAAGGTCTGTAATTTTTATTTCAAGGTTTGGAAACATGGGATAGACTCTCACTGTAATGGGATAATATTTCATATGAAGTTGTCGTTGCATGGTATATGTCCTCTTGTTATGCGTTTGGAAAGTATTAGCAGGAACATGGTGTATGGGTGCCTTGGTAAATCGTTCATACACATCTCTGAAAGGAACATGCGGAAGGTCCATGACCAGAGAACTAGGGTAATAGTTGAGACCAAAATTACAAACACTATCGAAGTTGTGGCAATGAAACAAGTCCTCAAGAATGGGGTGGTGAATTTACATGGCCATGAAGGCATGCCCTAAATGGAAAATAAATACATGATAACTAGCGTGGTAAGGTGGTTTGGAAAATAGTTTTTTCTCGGTTAATAGGTTTTGGGAAAAGTTGTCCCTATATACATGTCTGCGATATAATAATAAGAAATGAACATAATTCTATGTTTATTTTTCAAAATCACCTTGCATAAGATTATTTTTGTATGAAATCTAAAAATAGGAAAAGACTAATATGGATTTTTGTATTCACCACACCATTTTCTTCGGAAATAGATCACTTGAAAACTCTTCAACGTGGCTTGGGAAGAAGGCACCAATCAATTTAAGAGGACATCAAATTCTTGAGATTGGAAGGGATTCCCAAGTGATCAATGAAGAACCCCAGGTAGTGGATTGAATTTTTCCCTAAAGATAACTTCTTTTGTTTGACTTGCAATTTGTGAGAACATAGCAGATTGAATATTGCACTCAGATAGTGAAGGTGATTGACCTATCTACAATCCCTTACTGTAACCAAATTGTATATTTGGGTCATTAGAGGGCCTAGTCATAGCTATGCCCTTTGATGACCAATATCTACAATCGGGTTAAGGATGTTCGTTAAACACCATAATTTCATCAAGATAAATGACAACAAAATTGCCTAAATGTGGATGAAAAATGCCATTAATGATTCACATGAAAGTCTATGGAGCATATTGTCTTTAAAGATAGTTTTTTGAGTCACTATTTCTCATATGAACTTGGTGGTCACCCACTATTAGATCCATCTTGGTGAAATGTTGATCATATTCAAGATGATCCAACAAATCCCCAATGCTAGGAAAGGGGTATCGAGTCTTCATGGTGATATTGTTAATGTGCCGATAGTAAGTAACTAAACAACACATGTTAAACTCTTTCTTAGTTATCCATATTGGATCCATAGAACATATATACAAACTTTTAGATGCCTAATCATAGCTATAGGGTATGCTATGAATCTAATTCGTAGTACATGCTATTCTACTGGTGAAACCATTGTTGAATATGCGGTCAATTGTTTTGCAAGAAGTGCATGCAGAACATAATTATGGTATCTAGTGATGGTTGAAGGAATGGGGGAGGTGAATATGGGGAGAGGATCAGGATCTGTAATTTTTGTTTCAAGGTTTGGAAACATGATATAGCCTCTTAGTGTAATGGGATAAAATTGCATCTGACACGGTCTCTCCATGGAATATGCCCTCTTGTTACGAGTTTGGACAGTAGTAGCAGAAGCATGGTGTATGGGCACCTTGATAAACCGGTCATACACCTATGTGAAAGGAACATGCAGGAGGTCCACAACCAGAGAACTAGGGTAACAATCGAGATTGGAATTACATACACTATTGTAGTTGTGGCAATGAAACACTTCCTCAATAATGGGGTGGTTCCTTGACATGGCCATGGATGTGTTCCCTAAATGGAAAAGAAATACATGATAGGTAGCATGGTAAGATGGTTTGGACAACTATTTTTTCTTAGTTAAAAGGTATTGGGAAAAAATTGTCCCTATATATACATGTTTGCGGCATAATAATAAGAAATGAACACAAGTGTGTGTTGATTTTTCAAAATCACCCTGCATAAGTTTATTTGTGTATGAAATCTAAAAATATTAAAAGACTAATCTAGATTTTTTTATTCACCACACCATTTGATTCAACATCAGGTCGCTTGAAAACTCTTCAATGTGGTTGGGGAAGAAGGCACCGATCAATTTAAGAGGACATCACATTCTTGAGATTAGTAGGGATTCCAAATTGATAAATGAAGAACCCCAGGTAGTGGGTTGAAGTTTTCTATAAAGAGAACTTCTTTTGTTTGAATTTCAATTTGTGAGAATGGAGCAGATTGAAGATTGCACTCAGATGGTGAAGGTGATCGACCTAGCTACAATCCCTGACCATAACCGAATTGTAGATTTGGGTCATTGGAGGGCCCAGTCATAGCTAGGCACACTAATAACCAGACCCAATTGTAGATTTGGGTCATTGGAGGGCCTAATCATAGCTAGGGCCTCTAAGAACCAAGATCTATAATTGGGTTAACAATGGTCGTTAAACACCAAAATGTCATAAAGATAAATGACAACAAAATTGCCTAAACATGGATGAAAAATGCCATTCATGATTCACTTGAAATTCTATGGAGCATATTGGTTTTAAAGATAGATTTTTGAGTCGCTAGTTCTCATATAAAGTTGGTGGTCACCCACTCTTAGATCCATCTTGGTGAAATTTCAAGCATAGTCGAGATGATCCAACAAATCCTCAATGCTAGGAAAGGGGTATTGATTCTTCATGGTTATAATGTTAACGTGTCAATATTAAGTAACTAACTCACACACATTAGCCTCTTTCTTATTGATCCAAATTAGATAATTATATTATTTTTCATCGATATCGATGCTTTCAAGGTGGAAAAAATTGGAGGAATCAACTTGCAAGGTCATTTTAATGGCAGGTCCCCGTTTGAAAAAATGGGGTTTGAAACCTTTCAGATCCATTTTGAGGCATCAAATGGAATTTTTTGGGGTCAAAAATTTCTCACTTCTAGCTCTAACCCCTTGATGCTATTATACACATTGAGACCTTTACAATGGTGAAAAAAGTGCATCAATCGAATCTCGTATGAAAACGTTATGCCTCCCACAAGTTGACCTATTTTGTTTACCACCATGGTGTGAGTGGATGCTATGTCAGCCCCCATTACTCATGCATATGGCCTTATACACATATGTAATTTCAAGAATGTTCTAGAAGGTCCAGAACCTTAATATGATAATTGAGGGTTGAGAAAGTCAAAACCCTGCCCCTAGATGGCTATTAGATGATGTTAAGTACTGGGCGACTAGGAGGAGAAGGGTTGTTAATATTATGGTAGATGCGGGAGGTATTTAACCCCACGTGTGAACCTGACGAGAATAGAAGACTCCGGGAAGCAAGAGAAACCCTAATGAATTGGCTAATAACCCTAGAAGCCTTGTCGGCTCAAGAAGATAATTTATATTAGGCTATTAGCCTCCAAGAGAAGAAGTTAGCCATAATTAATAATAATATATTGAACATACACATACCCAGAAGGAGAAGTTAGCCCCAACAAACTGGCAAAATTACTATAAATATAGGGCGCCAGTTCTCATTTGATAGCGTCTCAGAATTGCAGTTCTATAGTTTGGTGCGCACTGTAGTTGTAGTCTTGTGCGCTTGTTTGGAGGAAGAATTGGTGCAGCTGCAACAACAACAAGATCTCAGTTTTGGCTTGAATATCTCTTGGCTAGGGTTTGGAACATCTGATCAGTCTTTTGTGATGCACTATCCTTGGGGATTGATGCGCTACTCTTTGTTTGGCTATCTAGCCTATGGTTTGCTTCCGGAGGAATTCTCAAGTCAAGGTTAAGGTGCTCGGAGGGAGGCTTCGGCCAATGGTTGGGTGACGAAGGTATCGTCAATGGTAAAATGAGCACACCATCTTCTATATTCTAACAGGTTATGGGCCCACACCCCTTCAGTCAGCCTAAAACGTTGGAAGGAAACATAGCCACTAGATATTGAGCTCGTTGAGGAACTGCCGCTAGGATTACTAGCAGGAGCAGCTTCCAAAAGCACTGCAGCTAGGGTTACCAGCAGAAGCAGTTGCAGAAACCCTAAACCTCTTGTTGAGGCACCTTAAGTGATGATATTGACCTAATCTCTGGATAGATCAGTGCGCCCTAGCCCAACGCATCTCCTGGTACTCTTAGAAGGCCAAGACGTGAAGTTTGGATTTTTGGTCAAATCTAGTGTTTGACCAAGTCAACCAAGCCATGATGAACTCTATGATGTCTGAGAACAAGCTAGATGGAACCTCTAACTTTATAGCATGGAAGACAAGGATTGACCTCATCCTTGCTAAGAATAAAGTGTTGGATATTGTGAAAGGAAAGATCGTGAAGCCAGAGTTTAAAGAAGGAGAAGAGAAGGAATCGCAGAACGTTGCAGCTATGGAGAAGTTCAAAGACGTTGACATCAATGCCATGAGTATCATAGTGGATTCTGTTAACTCCTCCAATAAATCAGTGGATTTTATTTGATTTTTAGATGATAGGTTGGTTTCTAAATTTGATTTCTAAATTTCTATCAATAGGTTAGAGAGTCTGTATTTCCAAAATAATCTCAAAAAGACATGTTGATTTTGGTTCGGTCAAGAAATTGGAAAAATATCAGGTTTCAGTGGTTTAGGCGAGCCTCCACTGTGCTCATTAACCACCAAAAGTTTTCATTTTCGTCAGATAAGGGGTCGAAGCAGAAGACAAGCAACCGCCGAAAGTGTTTGAACGTGAAAAATGAAAGCTCGTGCTTTCGCACGAGCCAGATGTCAAAAATCAGCGCAATGATGAGAAATACAACCACCGAAAGCTTACCATGCAGGAGATGATGCACATTTGTGGCCTTCGTCCGAAAGGTTCGAAGCACCGGTGTCTTATCCACTGTAGTGATCATTTCAAATCCACGCAGGGCGGTGATTGGCAGGTATGATTGCATGGAGCTTCCCTCCATTTCAGTGGAAAGTACGTCAGTCATCATTACCAGGTCATTCCTTCATCTGAAAACTCGATGTGTTATAATGAATCCCGAAGATCGCTGAAGACAACCACCAGATCGCGATTTTATCAACAAATCATATTTTCAAAAGTCTGGATCCCGTGTTCTCTGCCGATTGTCGAAGTGTCTCCGAGTTCAGCAAGTATCCCGAGTCAAGGAAACCTGGTCGGGTAAGTAGGTAAGATCGGAAACTATTCTTTTTCAAAGTTCAGAAATTCAAGTGCCCCCGAAAATCTAAAGTTTCGGCATTTCTCAGCTAAAGTGTCGTTCAAAAATGGATCAGAGTTTTAGTGAATTATTTAATCTTATGCTTTTGTCACCCGATTTCACTGGTTTTTCATAAGTGGTATCGATTGTATTCCTAGTTCCTAGAGACATTGCCTCTCGAACACTTTGATTCCCACAGTTTCAGATACAGTTGGCATCGAGTCATGTCAAAAGAAAGTCCTGCTTTGAGATCCGAAGTAGATGGCATGTGGTATTTTGAAACTCATCCAGAGGTCGCAGAGTGTTTTAAATAGGCTGGAGTTTTCACATACTGTGAAAAATTGACAAGCTTTCACCAACAAGTGGCCGAAGCATTTGCCCTCTCCTATGATGGAAGGGTTGCTAAAATAGGCAGGGAGGAGTTTATTATCGATGAAGCAGCTATTTCCGAATACATAGGGTTATCCAGAACGGGGGACTGTTGGTTTAAAACCTCCTCGCCTTCAAATGTTGAATTCAGGTCGTATTTGTTACCAGTGCATAAATCTTTGACCTGGAAGAAGGATATTTCCATGTCCTATCTGGACTCAAAGTGGCAGTTCCTGCTGAGGGCGATTTTGGTGTATATCACCTGTGAGGGGTGCTACAATAGGGTAATGTATTACCATTTTAAACTGCTGAACCATTTCATAGGTAGAGAATGCATAAACATGCCTTACTTCTTCCATAAAACCCTGACTGAGATGGCAAGACAGGTGAAAGCCCAGCCTGCTAAAGTTGTAAGCAGGTTATCACATCAGGGGCTGATTACCCTTCTTGTGAGAGAATCTCTACAGAGGAAACAAATTGAGTGGGGTTTCTTCTTGTTTTGGAATGAGTTTCAGACAGAAAGACCTCCAGAGACAAAAGCTAAGAAGGCTAGAAGCAGAAAAGATCTTACTCCCAAGAGTAGTCACAGGAGGAGGAAAGGAATCTCCATGCCCAAAGATTCTATAAAAACATCACCCAGCAAGAAGGGAGGAATCAAGAGGAAACTACAGTTTGAAGATAAAAACCCTGTCACAGGAAAAAACCTTCTCAATCTACCTTATAGTGACTCTGATTCAGATCAGGGGATGGCAAAAACACAAGACAACTTGCAGATCAAACAGGATGCAAAATTGAAGATAAATATACCTCCATTAAATCCTCCGGAGACCCACAGGAAACCAAAAGCAGAAGCCTCCTCAAGCAGGCCTAAGAAAGGTAAGACAAAGAAGATCAATAAGCTCCTAAGATATATTTATGAGATGGAAGTCTTGGAGAGAGTAATAAAAAAAAAAAACACAGACCTCACTGAGAGAAATGATGAACTGTTCAAAGAGAATCAAACTCTTAAAGAAAAACATGATAAAGTCAAAGATAGAAACAAAGAGTTGATCAGAGAAAATATGAAATTATACAGGCAGCTCAGGATTTTGAGGCTCAAGTTAAAGAAGTTTGAAGCACCTGAAGAGGAACAAACTAGACTGGATACTTTGGCTAATTTAGCCACAATAATTATAGATGTACCAGAATTCCCTACACAGTCAGCACAAGTTCGTAGGTCTGCACGAACCAGGACTGCAGCATCTAAGAAAGTTTGAATATTAAAAGAGGGTTCAGGATAAACATTTTTGCAATTTTGGAACTTCTTCAAAGTTTAACTTTCGGTGGTTTAGGCGAGCCTACGATGTGCTCATTGACCACTGAAAAGAGGCGCTTTCGGTGGATAACTCACCTAGGAACTTTCTCAGGTAACCACCGAAAGCCTGTGTGTCCAGAATTGGACGATTTTTTTACACAGGTCAAGGATTTTCGAGATAAAAAGATTCGGGATCTTTTCCAATGAATGTATAATGAATTATCAGGTCCAGCCCAGCAACTATTTTTGACATATTATGAAGAAAGTAGTTATTTCAAAGGTTATGGACATTTTTAATTAAGACAGAAAGCAGGGCACCTGGCCACATCAGCAAATTCGACTTAGTCTCTATTTGAAAGTCATCATGTAGCCTTGGGAGGCTATTCTACACTGCACCAACAATCAACAGAGAGAAATCTGGGATTGGCCTCATTTTGAGGAAGCATCCCACTTATTTTGCAACAGATTTTGACTTACTATTTTTAGCTGATTTGATCCATGTTTTCAGGATCTTAGAACTACTTTGTAATGCTTTAAATATTAGAATAGAATATGAACCAAGGGCTCAATTTTGGGTTCTACATGCTGCTACTGTAAGAGAGACCTATTCTTATTTTATGAAAAATTGCAGGCTTCCTTCAGTGGTGTTGTCAGACTTTCCTTTTCTGTTCTCTGATATCTTATGAGTGAATGTTCTTTATTTATGCTCATTCAATCTGTATGTGACTGTCATCTCACAAATTGATTGATTAAGTTGATGATCATAAGTTATTTCCTTGGTTATTAAACCCATTGTGCTTGTTTTATATGAGTATAGTCTGGTTCAATAGCTATCTTCTCTACCTTTTATCAAATCTTGTCTGACTGCATTACTTGAAGGCCTTGTGAGATTTTGTATTTCTAGATAGTCTTGAAAACACAGTCCAGTCCCTAGATATTCATCTTGATCCAAAAACCACATCATATATTAAGAAAATATTTCCCAAAAAGAGTTAGTTACCAGGCATCTCCGACTTACAGCCTGGAAGAGTTTCCTGGAGTGATAACAGATTCCATAAAATACCACTTGATACCCTACATCTCCCATCTTGACTCATCAAAGAAGATGTATGATGCCCTAACAAATCTCTTCTCAGTTAGAAACATTGGACAAGTTATGAGTGTGAAGAATGAGCTCTGTGACATGAAGATGAATGATGACGGCATCATAACATCCTACTTTGTAAGGATCTCCTAGCTAAGAGATCAACTACAAGCTATTGAAGAGATCACTTCAGAAAAGGAATTGGTGAACATAGTACTCAATGGTCTTCCCAAGATATGGGATGCATTTTCCGCAAGCATGAACACAAGGAAGGAGTACCTGACAATTGAAGAGCTTTGGACTTGTTGTGCTCAAGAAGAATCAAGGATCAATGCAAAAGAGAAACCCCAAAAGAAGTACGATGATCAATTCTTCACAACAAGATTCAAGAACTTCAGGAACAAAAGGAAGTTTAGTTCAAGGAGGAAGCCAAATCAAGAGAAAGACATTTCAAAAATACAATGCTTCAATTGTCAGAAGTACGGTCACTACAGGAATCAGTGTCCCGAGCTAAAGAAAAGGAAGAAGAAACACGAAGCATCGATTGCCGAAGAAAAGGAACCTACTAAGAACATTAAGCAGGATGGAAGAGACTTCTTCTACTAAAAGGTAACAACACTCTTCTTATTTTCTTGTACATATCTTGTTTGCATCGTCTCTGTACATATCTTGTATATCTATATCTTGGAAGATAATGTGTTCCAAGAAGGACTATACCTATGAAATAACAATAGGACAAGGATGAATGTCATTAGATAATACATATGAAAGGATGAAATACAAGTCATGTGGAAGCTACTGCAAGATAAAATGAATCAATCATGAAGAGACTTAGAAGTCAGACATCAAGAGGAATTGGAGAAAGACTTAGGAAGACAACTAAGATAGAAGCGTGGACCCTGTTAGACAAAGAAAACCAATTATATATTGTAGAAGATAATAAGGATGCAGATGGAAGTATGGACTCTATCAGACGGAGGGAGTCGATTATATGCACTCTTACATGAAGCAAGGACTAGGAGGGAACTAATCCTATGATCCATTGAAGATGATGAAAGGTATATATCCATGGTAACAGTGATGAAAGATAGCACATGTTCAGCTCAACTGCAGAAGAAGACCTCTTCAAAGAGAAACCTTAAAGTATTCCTGGTTGTCCATCCAGATCTGTGAATCGATGATGAAGGTAAGAAGTGGAATCTCTAAGGCATGGAATCTATAAGAAACTCCATGGACCCAAAAGTAAAAGAAAAACATGAAGAGGAACATAAGGATTCCAAGAAAGAAAGAAGAACCAGAACAACTAATCATTCTATCAAGAATCACAAGATTACCAGCCTGATATGAACTCACTAAAAGAAATCAAGCAGAAGAACTAAAAGTCGTGATGAAGAACAGTGTACGGAAGACTTATGAATGAAAGCATTGCAAGATCCAGAACCAGAGGTTCTCTTAGATGGAGGGAGGAGACTATGATGATTGATTGTTCTAGTACACCAGAATTATCTCTATATAAATCATTATATTATCCGCAACATCCATGAGTCATAATTCTACATCAGATGAATGCAAAGAATGTTCCCCAGAAGAAATTGAGTAAAGAGCGCATGCAGAGCAATCACAAGACTTTGAGGCATACCATAAAGATAATCCTGTATGCAGATAAAAAGAAGACAACTTGGTGGAGAACCTCCAGTGCACAGCAGAAGCGTGGTGAAGATTTCCTATAGCATCAAGATGACTACTCAGAAGATCAGATCTCATGATGACAGAAGAAGTACCACATGGATATGTTCCAGTTCTCCAACTATGATATACTCTACTATTCAGATCTACATGAAGCCTTCACAATGTTCCAGACTACAGTACAAGCATTACATTATCCATGATAAAGTCCAGAAGGGAGAAAAAGTATTTCTCCAATACATATCTCCACAGATGAGCAGATAAGCATGCATTTTGGTAAAGCCTATATTCAATATGAAAGAATGTGCATACTCAAGATAGACCTCGTGGAAATAACTCTCTTAGCTGGAAGGGAAGACTCTCCAAACTAAAAGAAGGTATGCAAACATTTATTTTTGTGATTTAAATAACTCTCCAGTTAGGAGGGAGCATTTATCTTTGTAATTGAGAAATAGTCCAGATTGGACAGATGCTTTCCTGTTTGGAAAGTGGATTGAGATTTCTGACGGACAGTGACTTCCCATTGTAGTTAACATGGGAGGCAGACTGATTGCTGATGTATCATAGACAGCGACTTCCCATTATGGGGAATGGTTTAGGACAGTCATTCTTCTTGGCAGTCACTCTGTGTAGTGGTCAAGTAGAATGGTTCGCCTCACCGGGCAGTCATTCTTTCGAAGTTCACAATTGTGAGCAGTTTCGAAGAATCGTCCGTTTTGGAGGTTGATGCAGGAAAGACATTCCTCGAGGGAAGACTCATTCTCTCCATGTTACACTTTGTTTAGTGTCGGAGGAATGGCCCAGGGTGGGGAATGGTCCAAACAGTTATTCCTCGAGGGCAGACTCATTCTCTCCAGGTTACACTTTGTTTACTGTTAGAGGAATGGCCCAGGGTGGGGAGTAGTCCAAGCTCAGCAATTAGGGACAGTTATTCCTCGAGGGAAGACTCATTCTCTCTAGGTTACACTTTGTTTAGTGTTGAAAGAATGGCCCAGGGTGGGGAATAGTCCAAGACAATCATTCCTTAGGGCAGACTCATTCCCTCCATGTTACACTTTATTTAGTGTTGGATGAATGGCCTAGGGTAAGGAATGGTCCAAACATTTCTCGAGGGAAGACTCATTCTCTCCAGGTTACACCTTGTTTAGTGTCGGAAGAATGGCCCAGGGTGGGAAATGGTCCAGGTTCAGAAATTAGAAACAATCCTTCTTCCTTGGTTGAGAAGAATGGGGAAGATAGCCCATTATTGATA
>ML824630.1:1884-15071 GCA_009831015.1 Picea engelmannii | reverse complement strand
TAAACATCAAATGGTGTACACACATAATTTTGATTAATAAACAAAGGCGAGGAGTCGGAGCCTATTATCTATTTCCACGTTCGTTTGGCAATAAAGTTGGTTTCATGTACAGACATAAATGACCTACATTGGTTGGAGAAGTCAAATAATCCTCGAATAAATATTTCTACACTGTATAATGTACGCAGTTATTTCCATCAAATGTGTTGATTTGTTTCAGGATGTCGAGTGTATATTTCGCCAAAAAGGGAGATAAGCCAATAAGAGAATGGAAATTCCGCTATAGTAGACAGTTATAGGGTTCTTAGCGATACCCCACTTAGGATAGCTTGACTGAAAAGGGGACTGACTTAGCCTTTGTCTCTGTCGGTGGTTTAAGCCATTGAAGAAGCACTGGTTGAACTAGCACCACCATCAACCGCACTTAGCTTTGCGGTAGGGTAGGTTAAATGTTGACGGTTTCTCAAAATTTTAAAAATGCATTAACTAAAAAGGCAGGTGGGAGGAAGGCACCAGAAAAACATAAACATGTGATAGTTGAGTTCAAAAGCTATCGTCCATGTGTCCTGCATCAACAAGGCATGAAAATTATACCCATAACCTTGGAGGTGGGTTACAACATTCTTTTGCCAAATATTTGTGTTGAAAGAAAAAGTATTTCAGATTTTTTCGCTAGCTTTGCAAATGGACGCCTTTATCATCAGATTTGTATGGTCTCGCAGTTTGCATGCAACTGTAGAAATATTTGCCTCACTGAAAACAAATCAAGATGAACCTGATGCAAGAAAGGCCATGCGTGTTCATGTTTCAATAGATGATGGGCGTGGTATTTTGTATGATAAAGAGGTTTGAGATATGTGTATGAACTTCATCCTACCAGGGTGAGACACTACTTTTGCAGCGCTCTCTTGGTTCTTTTGGCTTCTCATCCAACACCGAACCATAGAAGAGAAGGTATTGTTAGAAATCCAATGGATCTTGGACCGATCATGATCAGATGATGATCCCCAAAGGACTTATTGACTAACTTTACGGTGGAAGATATTAAATATATGTTTGAGGAAACATCATGAGACAGTCTCCCCGAAGGGTCTTTTGTAGACTAGAAGGGGGGGATGTAGACTTCATACTGACATGCCTCAGACGGTTAGATGAAGGAACCAAGACATTAGTTTTATGAGGAAACCTCGATATGTCTTGTGAGACATTGGTTTCACGAGGAAACCTCGATATGTCTTGTGAAACATTGGTTCCATGAGGGAACTTCGATATAGCCTAGAAAATGGTTCCACAAGGGAACCACGAGATGTCTAGTATGGACATAGTTAATGGGTGAAGCCTAAGGTTGGACACTTCAGGATATTTGGGTGTCCAGTATACATTCATATATCCAAAGAGAAAAGGACCAAGCTAGACCCTTCAAGAAGAAAAGGTACATTTGTGGGTTACAGTGAGTCTTTGAAGGCATATCGGATCTACATCCCTGGTCAGAGACAAATTGAGGTGAGCAAAGATGTTACCTTTGAGGAGGAGGTAGCCTTCATGAGATCTAGAGGATCTCACATGGATATTGATAGTGAGAAAGAAGAAGAGATGGTTCATTCTCCCCTTCACCCTCCAATAGTTCAGAGGGAGACAGTTGAGCCTATTTATCCCATTCATCTTGTACCTCCAGTTGATGTTCCGAGAGATATTGTGGTAGGTCAGAAGAGACCTACATGGGCTCGTCAGACTCTGCAAGAGGCAGAAGGACATGTAACTCCTCATGGTACCTTTCGAGAGAGAAAGAGACCTCAGAGATATTGGTGCTATACCGTAGCTATGAGCCACATCATTGATTCTGAACCTTCATGTTATGAGGAGGCATCTAGTCAACCAGTATGGAGAGATGCCATGATGGAGGAGTATCAGTCCATCATGAAGAATGATGTGTGGGATATTGTTTCGAGACCTGAAAGGAAGTCTGTAGTGACTTCCAAATGGATCTATAAGATCAAACATACAGCCGACGGAAGCATCGAGAAGCACAAAGCAAGATTTGTTGCTAGAGGATTCTCTCAGGTGGAGGGAATAGATTATGAGGAGACATTTGCTCATGTTGCTCGATACACTTCTATCCGGACGATTATTTTCCTCGCAGCATCCATGGGTTGGAAACTACATCAGATGGATGTGAAGACAACCTTTCTCAATGGAGAGATTAAGGAAGAAATATACATCGAGAAACCAGATGGTTTCGTCATACATGAGAAGGAGTCTCATGTGTGTAGGTTGAAGAAGGCCTTGTATGGACTCAAGCAGGCACCTTGAGCTTGGTATGTGAGGATTGATGGACACCTGATGAGTTTGGGCTTCAACAAAAGTGTTGTTAATCCCAACCTGTACTAAAGACTATTAACGGTGAGGCCTTGATTTTGGTCCTCTACGTTGATGATTTATTCCTCACCGGTACAAAGAGCCTTATTATTGAATGCAAGTATGCATTGGCCTCTGAGTTTGAGATGAAGGACCTTGGTATGATGCACTACTTCTTGGGACTAGAGGTGTGGCAGAGAACTGATGAGATCTTCTCGAGTCATGGGAAGTACACAGTTGGGATATTGAAGAAGTTTGAGATACTAAACTTCAAGCCCATGGCTATACCAATAATGATGAATCTAAAGAAACTATGTGTGTCTTCTTTCGATTCTGACGAGATTGATTTGACCCCGTACAAACAACTGATTGGATCATTGATGTATCTGGTTAACACTAGACCATATATTTGCTATGCAGTGAGTGCACTTAGTCAATTTATGAGCCAACTGAGATAGACACACTAGATTGTTGCGAAGTATGTGTTGAGATACTTGCGAGGCACAGTTCGACATGGTATGAGATATACTTCTAGTATTGATATAATATGGTAGGAATATATTAACTCTGATTGGGTAGGGAGCGTAGTGGATAGAAAGAACACCTTCAGGTGTTGCTTCAATTTGGGATCTTCCATGGTTTCCTGGTGTAGCAGGAAACAAACTTATGTGGCTTTGAGCACAACAAAAGCAGAGTACATTGCATTAAGTATGACAGTCTGTGAAGTAGTGTGGCTTCACAAGCTCCGTGCCGACTTATTTGAACATGTGTTGGATTCCACCATTATTCATTATGGTAACTAAAGTTGTGTGAAGATCTTTGATAATCCAGTGTTTCATGACAAATCGAACCACATTGATATCAAGTACCATTACATCCGAGACATGGTGCAGAGGAAGGGAGTATTTGTGCAGTACCTTCCTACAGATGAGCAGGTTGCTGATGTTCTTACCAAACCAAGACGAAGTTCAAGTACTTTCATGATAGAATTGACATAGCAAAGAATGCCTCCCTCCCTGAGAGGGAGTATTGATGTTTGCAGCTTCCTGAGACATTCTCCATATCGTACTCCTTTGTGACTGAGTTGATTTGATCTGTGATGACACTTATCCGAGAAGGGATAAGTGGGGCACCTATCCAAGAAGGGATAAGTGCGGTTGGGCTTATAACCCAACGTCCCATGTGGAGAGCACATGAGGACATGTCAAGGGAGTTGACCCTTGACGTCATACACTATGGGAGTGACCCTAGTGTTTCTAGAGGGTGTAGCCTCTAGAAGTCCACATGGAGTGCCATGTGTGACAAAATTTCTCCAAATCATACTCCTTTGTGAATTGAGTTGATTTTATCTGTGAGGATACTTATCCGAGAAGGGATAAGTGGAACACTTATTCGAGAAGGAATTAGTGCAGTTAGGCTTATAACCCAATGTCCCATGTGGAGAGCACATGAGGATATGTCAAGGGAGTTGACCCTTGACGTCATACACTATGGGAGTTGACCCTAGTGTTTCTAGAGGGTGTAGCCTCTACAAGTCCACATGGAGTTCCATGTGTAACAAACTTTCTATAGATCATACTCCTCTGTGAATTGAGTTGAGTTGATCCGTGAGGACACTTATTCGAGAAGAAATAAGTGCATCTCGGCTTATATCCCATCGTACCATGTTCAGAGAACATGAGGACATGTCAAGGGAGTTGACCCTTGATGTCTCACACTATGGGGAGTTGACCCTTGATGTCTCACACTATGGGGAGTTGACCCTAAGTGTTCCTAGAGGGAGTAGCCTCTAGAAGTCCACCTGGGAGTGCCATGTGTGACAAATATTTTACTACTATGGTGGTTTTGTACCACTGGTGGAGACTACGTGTCTCTAGAGAGTAGTTGTGTACTACTATGGAAAGATACCTCCCTAGCTAAGAGGGAGTGTTAATGTTTCAACATTGGGCATAACTTCTCCTATATTGGGCTGCAGACCAAGGGAGATAGGATACATTTATCACAAAGGTGCACTTGTGATAAATGGGCCAAGACATAGTCCCTCCTTGATCATGACAAGGAATAATATGGACTCGAGGTGCTTGAAGTGATTTCCATGTGTCAATTAGCATCAAGCCGACATTCACTCATAGGTGTGTGCCTGTGGTGAAAGATCTTGGTATAGTCTTTGTCCTAGTCATGGCGATTTGACAAGGAATGATAAAGACTCGAGATGCTATGTGATATTACATGCGGACCAAAAGTGAGCCTAATATTAGAGAGAGTTAATTGGCTCAGAGGGAGAGCCGCAAAAGGAGTTTCTCCTTGGTTCAGGTGGGAGAGAGATGTCTCCCAAAACTGATAGACAAGTGTCATGAGTCTAGGGTGAAGTTTGTATACTTCAAAGACAAGAGTGGCATGTTGCAGAATGTCTCCCTCGTTGAGAGGGAGTGTTGATATTTGTACAACATCGAGAAGACATTCTCTAAAGATAATAATTAATAATATAATTATTAATTGATTATTAACTATAGTATATAATAAGTAAATAATAATAAATAGTTATTGATTATTTAAGGGACGCATCCTTTCATGGATGGTCACCTTATGTTCCCTATATATGGAACACTCATCATTGTAATAATATATCGAATATCAATCATATCTCACATGAAGAAAACCAGCAATGGTTTGTGGTATCCAAAAATGGACCCATACCCATTCGAATAAGAGCTTGGCAATATTTGTCGCTATGATGCTCTTCTTGTAGGTTGTGATAATGCCCATCTTCGAAAACCAATCAACCACCACAAATACACAATCATTTTCATGCTTGATGGATGGAAGGCTAGGCATGTAATCCATCAAGATGGATTCATAAGGCCTCTCGAGAGTAGGAAGAGGGGTGTATAAGCCTTTCTTATTGATGGATGGCTTGGAAATGGCACATGAAGTGCAAGATCTGATATACTTGTTGATGTCTTATCAAAGTTTTGTCCAACAATTTGTTTTCTATAGAATGACCACAATTTTCTCCATGGCAAAATGTCTTGCCATCTAAATGTAGTGAGCCTCCCAAATCATATTTGCACACTCGCTTGTGGGAACATAGAGGTAGCCCAGATGGCATAACAATCCACCCTGGATGTGAAAATCGGTGACATTCGCTCCTATACCCAAGAGTTGATAGGTGGTAGTGAAGTCAGGGTCACACTGATAAAGTTGGGGCCACTCATATGCCTCATGCCCATAGGGATGGAACACTGTGGTGAGTGAAACAACAAGAGGGTGATTGAGGCAGTCAGCGACATGATATGTGCTCCCTGTTTTATACTTGATGTTGAGATGGAACTACTTTAGGTATGTGGAACACTTTTGATGGCGATCGTTCTGCAATCCCCTGTGTCTATATGAACTATATAGGCTTGTGATCAGTGTGGATAATTGTCTCCTTTCCCAGAATGTAATGTTCCCATTGATTGGATGCTTGCATAATGGAATACATTTATTTTTCATAGGTGGGGTATTTTCGGACAATAACTTAGAGTGTCTTACTATGGTATGCTATTAGATGACCATGCTGAGTGAGAACCACGCATACAACATAGTCAGAGGCATCAATATCAATCTCAAATAGTTGTTGCAGATTAGGTAAGGGGAGTACTGGAGCTGAGCACAATCGATGCTTCAGATAATCAAATGCTTGTTATTGTGTCTTCCCCCATGAAAATTTTTCCTTTCCACTGCCTTTGGTTACTTGACTAAGGTCCCATGCAATATGGGATAATCCCAACATGAACCTTCGGTAGAAGTTAGAAAGTCTTAAGAAGCTTCGAAGCTTGGTTAGTGTGGTCGGGATTGGCCAGTCATGAATGACTTGGATATTTGTTGGATCCACATGTACCCCATGCTCATCAACAACGTGTCCCAAGTATTGTACCCTTTTCATGCCGAAGGATTATTTTTCCAAGTTGGCATATAACTTGTGTTGCCGCAGAGTGCCCAAAACCTATTGAATATGATGCATGTGGTCCTCCCAAGTTCTGCTGAAGATGAGGATGTCATCCAAATATACCACCACAAAAGAGTTGGTGAATGGTCTCAATACATCATCCATCAATCTCATGAAAGTTGTCAGTCCATTTGTTAAGCCAAATGGCATGACCAACCATTTGAAGAGACCTTCTTTAGATTTGAAAGTTGTCTTCCATACATCAGTTGGTTCGATGGGAACCTGGTGGTAGATAGACTTTAGGTCATTATTGTTGAAGAAAATTTCAACCTTGAGTTGGTCAAGAAGGTCATCAATTCGGGGAATTGGTGACTAATTCCTAGCTGTGATTTGTTTAATGCTTTGTAATTAATGAAGAGACACCAGGTCTCATCTTCCTTCTGCACCAACATAATCGGGCTTCTGTAATGGGAGGAGTTGGGTCAGATTTTCCCCTTTTGAAGCAGCTCTTGGATCTGGCGCTTGATTTCAGCTCATTTTCCATCAGCGAGCGATGATAGAATAGTCCATTAGGCAACAATGCACCAGGGGTTAGATCAATTGGATGCTTGACTTGGCAGTGTGTTGGTTCCCCGGGGGGTGAGGAGAAGATGCATATGTACTCTTCCACGATCATGTCCACTTTCTTTTGTTGCAAAGAGAGGCTCTGTGTAGAAGTCACAAATGTGGTGGTGACCTTTTTATTACTGTGAGCATGGATCACAAAGAAGATGAACTTCTCGGTCTGTGAAATGACCTTACTGCATTTCTTAGCATAGATTAAAGAAATAGCGGTAGGCAGGGATACCTCTGGTATCTTGTACAATTGTCTACCCAAAGTAATAATAACACTGCGGGGTCTAGACTCATACACAACATGTCACTTCCACAAATATGGCTGGTCTAAAAGAACAACAAAAACTTCAAGGGGAGAAATATCACACAATACCTCATCTTTGAAGGGCTTGATGGTGTTATCTCCCAAAATGAATCAGTCAATTTGCTCCATTTTGTAGGTGATAGCATGGTTACAAATAGGGTTGTATATAAATTTTAGAATTTTGAAGTGTCAAAACATAGGATTTAAGGTGTTATCCTAGAAATAAATCGATCCTCAAAAGGTCTTTTCAAAAAATCTAAAAAGATATTTTCAACGGCTAACATCTGTTTTGAAGTTGAAGTTAGCTAGTGAAAGCCTCATGTTTCAACGGATAAAGGGTACTCCCAACAACAAGCGAGCCAGTGAAAGTGTTAACACAGGTTTTTCCTCCAACGACTTTAGAAACCCAAAAGGGTACGCTAGACACATGTCATACGGTCATCATGGCAAGTTAATGGAAGCAAATAAGTGGTTACACCTCTTCGCCATGATCTAGCAGGATATCATGATAGATTTTGATCACGTATTTCGCGTGGTAAACAGAGAAGGGTTTGAAGATGTGAAGAACTCTTAATCGTCATTACAGCCAAAGGTTAAAGTACCATATATCTGTTGACATCAAATCAAATCATCATTTCTTATTTCAAACTCACGGTGTTTAAAAATTCTATTATGGGGTTTCATATGTCAATTGATAACACAGGGTCATTTTCACCAGCGCCAACCATTTCTTTATTTAGAAAGATTATTGTGTCAACCATGTACAGATTAATTGGTGATTAAGTTGCATATGGCAAGGAATCAAGGAGGATCACTTCTGAGGAAAGAATTATACAACTTATCTTTTTTGCAGTCTCATCCAGAGGTTCAGAAGCGTTTCTCAGATGTAGGATGTATGACCTATCTAGAAAAATTGTAGGAGGGCTATCACCAGGTGATAGCAGAGACTTTTGCAAATTCATACGATGGAAAGAAAGCTACAATATGTTCTTTGGAACTGATAGTTGATGAAGCTGCCATTGTTTCAGCAACTGGCTTACCCAGAACAGGTCAAAGTTGGTTTAAAACAACTGTAACGAAGAATTTGGATTTTAGATCATACCTCAAAACAGAGTTCCAAAGTATAACCTGGAAGAAAAGTATCCCTGTTTCTTACCTTGAAGATGAATGACAAGTTCTGTTCAAATGCATTAGACTATATGTAACCTTAGAGGGTAGGTATGACAAGTTGATGTTATATCACTTTATACTCCTAGATCACTTCAGAGGGAAGGTCCTTGAGGTAGACGATCATCTTGGAAGAATTGAGACAGAGAAAAAGAACTTGGCAGCACTTTGACTTTTGGGAAGGTTTTGAGACCCAAACTCAACCTATGAATGAAAAGAAGAAAGTAGGCAAGAAGCAACCAACTCCTCAGAGTAGCTCAAAGAGAAGGAGAGCTCTCCCAAAGTCACCAGAAGAGAAAAAATCTAGCTTAAAGCCCAAGAAAGCTAAAAAGAAACTAGATTTCGAAACAAATCTAGAGCCATCCATAGTAAAGAAGGAAAATGTTCTAAATCTGCCATACACAGATTCATACACAGAACCAAAAAAAGATGATGAAATTCCAGACATCAACAGTCCAGAGCACTCCATGGAACCTGCACAGGATTTTGAAGTTTTGACTTCCAAAGATGAAGTTGAAACCTCAATAAATAATAAATCAAAGAAATCATAGAATATTAAGGAGATGAAAGAGATAATAGCACAACAGGAGATTCTAGAAAGGGTGATAAAGGCAAGATATAAAAATTTATCAGAGAATTTTGCAAATACCAATGTAGCTTTTGAGAAGCTAGCACTTGAAGGCATAAAGGATAAGAAGAAGAAGAAAAAGATCACAAAGGACTATAACAGCTTATGTGGTTAGCTAAGCGTCTGAAGAGGAAAATCAAAAAGTTGAAAGCAAGAATTAGCACACATCCAGATTTACAAGTGCTTGCACAGGTCGCTGTAAATTTGCAGGGAGATTAAAAAAGACTAATACAAACAATGATTTTTTTTTTGAACACGAAAGGTTTTCCTTTTGATTAAAAAAAAATTTTCACCAGCACATGAGGCGCATTTATAACCAATTAGTTGTTGAAAAGCAGAGCTTTCATCGGCTAATTAGCAAATTCTAATGCAAAATAGCTGGTGAAACTGCAGAGAAAGACTTTTGAATATTTTGAGCTCGAACAGAGCAATTTTTGGGTGATTTAAAAGATAAGAGAGCATCAAAAAGATTAATCACCAAATCATGAAATATTCGGTTTCAAAGATTCATGGAGATATAGGAGGTGAATACCTAAATGGTCAACTAAAACTTTGTTCACAGTTGTTTAAATTTTTCAGTTTTGAAGACATGTGTCAACACATCAGAGACACATCAGGGGCGCATCATGATAAAGACCAAATGTCAAAGACATTTTGAAGACAGTTCGATTCATATAAAGTAGTTTTTCAATTACCTGATTGTAATTAATTTGCACTTTGTTTTCTATATTTAGAAATCTAGATCCATTTTTCAGGGATCTGAGATCTATTGTAAAGGTTATAAATACTTATCGTTTTGATAAATAAAGGGTTCGATTTTGGATACAGAAGATTCTATATTGTAAACAAACTTTTCCATATGATAATACAAATCACAGTTTTCTCTCTCTATTGATGTCAGATTCTCATCTTTCTTTCTGTACTCTTATTCAAGTTGTTTTAGTTGTAGAATGACTGTCATCTCATTGGTTAGCTCATAACTTGATTAATAGTTTTTCATCATTGTTTATTAAACCCTACATTTGTATTTGGTTTATAAGCATTGTTTTCTCACCCACTCAAAAGCTATCATCTGATTATTGATCCTTGAGAGCACTGGT
This sequence comes from Picea engelmannii, assembly GCA_009831015.1. NCBI lineage: Eukaryota > Viridiplantae > Streptophyta > Pinopsida > Pinales > Pinaceae > Picea > Picea engelmannii. The sequence goes on along the minus strand of ML824630.1, from coordinate 4,971 downwards.
TCATTTGATTCTCATTTTTACTGTCTGAATACCATACTGTAATTGAGTTGTCCCATTGATCCACACATACAAAAATAAAAAAACAAGTTTACCGTAAGTTACCAAGCATCTTTGTCTTACAACCTCAAAGAGTTTCTTGGAGTGATAACAGATGGTATATCTCGTCCTTGGCGAAGCCAGCCAATGGTGTAGGGTTGCGGGTGCAGTTTTATCGACTAGTCCATCTGCTTGATGACCTCTACTGAAATCAGGTTCTTATGACTGTCGATATCAACAATGAAATGCAACAGAGTCCCCTTTACCCACATCTATAAGTGAAAGAGGCATTCCCCTTCCTCTGGTTCTTTTGGTTCGCTTGGTTGGACTTTGGTGGTAGTGACAGTGGCACTGGGTTCGAAATTGATGATCCACTTCCCACTTTTTAGATTTTATTTGGATTCATAATCTACCTCTAACTCGGAAGCTTTCAGCTCGACCATGAGTGACATTCTTCAGTGTTGTGCCAAGGGATTTTATGTTATTCACACCATTTTCCCGTGTCCTTCTTCGACTTCTCATTACCCTTCTTGGGTTGCAGCTTAGACTGGTTGTCCTGAGAGTAACCATATTTTCTTTGTCCCTTGTTTTTTGGGTTGGGGCTGCCTTTTCCCTACTTTGGCTGTGAGGAGTTTGCAAATCCAAACTCTCACCTCTTCTACTTAAATTTTTGCTCGATCTTGAAAACATACCTATAAGCCGCACCTAATGATGTGATATCCAGAAAACCCATTTATGTTTGAATGTATCTATGAAAATAGTTGCGATATTTGAGCACTAGAGGTTGCTCAAAGTCTTTGATACCTAATTTGGTGCGTATGGTATGGAAAATATTGGTGAAATCTAGTACTGTCTGGTCCCTTTTCTGACGTGGTGTGGTCCATCTTATGTATTGGTCCTCGTAGCTTCCAATAGGGTAGTATTGTTATTTAATGGAATCCCTGAAGGAATCCCATGTGGGGGTGACTGAAAATATTGCATATTCCTCTATGGTCATTTTCTAAGAGTAAGTATCCCACTAGTCCTTAACATGGGGGACAACCTTGAGGAGTGCAAAATTAATCTTTTCCCTGTTGGAAAAATTGTGGACCGAAAAATACCCTTCGAGCAGATTCAACCATTTATCTACAACATCCGCATCTATTAGTCCTTCAAATAATGTAATATCAAAATTTACTTATACCTGTAAGGGAGTTGCATGGCCACTTGATGAAGATGTGTCTCCTGTGGGCAGTCACTAAAGGATCTATGCAAAGTTTTCCATCATTTTGTTCCTTTGTCGCGCAAGGGATTACTTGAGCAACATTTTAAAAGGATCTCTTGCTCCATAATATTTTTTCTCTTACCAGTTGGCAAAGACTCGACTGGTTCGAGTCCCAAATTCTTGTACCCAGATCTTGTCGGGGACATGCATGAAGAAAAATAAATGAAGAGCAGTCTGCTTTGATACCATTGATCAATATTTATAAGCGAAACGAAAATAATAACAGATTGAATACAATAAAACAAATATTTTGAGAACAAAAATAGATATCCAGTGAACAATAACTTATATTGAATAAATAAATGATCTAAAAATGAAGAAGACTTGATAAACTTGATTAAATTAATTGCAAGTGAAATGTTATGTGTTTAAAGCAACCAGATCAATTTGCAACACATAATAAAGGATTACTTATGTATAAATAAACATAGACAGCAGCATAAATCATTGAACATCAGACATAAACACAACAACTTGATAAAGGAGTTCACGCCACTCCGGGCTACATCTCCTGGTCCAGCCTCCAAATGGATCTTTTATATTAAATTGCTCAAAGTGCTTAAAAACATGTCTTACAGTGCTCAAATCAACAAAATGACTGCTCCAATGGCTCCGCAGCGTCTCAAAACCCCTGTCTAGGCTCTGACGGCACCTGAAACAGTCGAAAAATGAAGAAGATAGCCTCCTTGAAGTTCTCCCCTTCAACTATGTTGTCTCTAGTTCTACAATCTGCACCCTTGTTCTCCAAACTTGGCACACACGCTCATTTAAAGCATAAAGAACCCAGTCTCGTGCATAACCGCACACCGGTACAAACCATAGGACGGTTAGGGGCGCCCAGCCCTTAACCGCCTCGGCACTGGGTCATATGGCTCACGCGACCATAGGCGCGGCATAAAATTCGTTTGACCGTTTTTAAAACTCTCGCGTGGTTACACACCGACTAAACCACGGGTTCATATGTATTAAACCAAAGGTTATAATACCCGCATGTATTTTAATATACAAACGTTAACATATATGCAATGTTATATTGCAATATACAATGCGCGCGTTTACATTACAATGTTATACATATAATATAGTTCGTAGACTATATGCAATCCCGTGCTATATATAAACATGCGGTTATATGTGTTTACAATGAAACCATGGGTCGGGGCTTGGGGCCCCGGCCCGCGCCCTTTTCCACACAATACAACATCCAAACTTAAATATATATGCGTCGAACTATATAACAAGGAACAAGTGTGGGTTTTTTGGCTAGCGTAGTGTTATGAAATCTTTGGTGTTTGGGAGGTCCGGGGGTCGAACCCCGTGGCCTCCAAACCATTTTATAGAAACACAAAAACATAAGCCAACCACATAGCGACACGTGTCAGCATATCACTAGTCAATGATCACCCAACCAGACTGTGCCACATCATTAATATGCCACGTCATCATGATGGTACGGCCCTCCACGTGGCCGTACGGACTGTATGGACAGGTACAGTCAGCATCCCAAATTTTTCCCTGTTTGACTTGGCGGTCAAATCGCGATATCTCCTCCATACCGACTCCATTTGCGAAAATAAATATACCGTCGTAATCAGGAAAACGAGGCGGACGTAATGGCACCGTTTTCATCTCAATCCGAACACCTTGAAAATTGAGCAAAATTTGATCCCCTGATCACACCTCCCCATTAGGAAGCTTTTGGACCACCAAAAGACTATCTCAGTCTATGTGAAGATGAGGGTAAAGTTCCCTCACCCTTCCAACCTCAATCCACTTGGCCTTGCTTG